>PITA01017578.1:23541-43014 GCA_004023965.1 Spilogale gracilis | reverse complement strand
CAGCCAATTATATAAACCAATTAACAACAAAATTAAAGAAACACATTGATAATATTACAATAATAGGAGGGGACTTTTAACACTCCCCTGACTGCAATGGACAAATCATTTAAGCAGAAGATCAACAAGGAAACAAGGGCTTTGAAGGATACACTTGACCAGGTGGACTTCACAGATATAGTCAAAGCATTCATCCTAAAGCAACAGAGTACACATTCTCCTCGAGTGCACATGGAACATTCTCCAGAATATGGGTCACAGCTGGGACCAAAAGTTGGATCATTCCCTGGATATTTTCAAACCACAGTGCTTTGAAACTTGAACTCATTCACAAGAGGGAATTTGGAAAGAACTCAAATACATGAAGGCTAAAGAGCATCCTATTAAAGAATGAATGGATCAACTAGGAAATTAAAGAAGAATTTAAAAAATTAGGGAATTAAAAAAATGGAAACAAATGAAAATGAAAACACAAGTGTTCAAAATCTTTGGATGCAGCAAAGGCAGTCTTAAGAGGCAAGCATATAGCAATACAAGTCTTTCTCAAGAAACAAGAAAGATCCCAAATATACAATGTAACCCTCCACCTAAAGGAGCTGGAGAAAGAGCAGCACAGTAAGCCTAAACCCAGAAGAAGGGAATTAGTAAAGGATAGAGCAGAATCAATGAAATAGAAACCAAAAGAAAAGTAGAACAGAGCAGCAAAACTAGCTAGGAACTGCTTCTTTGAAAGAATAAGTAAGATCGATAAACTCCTGGCCAGACTTAACCAAAATGGAAAGATAAAGGACCCAAATAAAATCATAAATGAAGGAGGAGAGATCACAACCAACACCAAAGAAATAAGACGTTTTTAAGAACATGTTACGAGCAACCATATGCTGGCAAAATAGGCAATCTGGAAGAAATGGATGCATTTCTAGAAACATATAAACTACCAAAACTGAAACAGGGAGAAATAGAAAACCTGAACAGACACATAATCAGGAAGGAAATTGAAGCAGTAATCAAAAGTGTCCAAACAAACAAGAGTCCGGGACCAGGTGGCTTCCTGGGGAATGCTACCCAACGTTTAAAGAAGAATTAATACCTATTCTTCTGAAGCTGTTTCAAAAAATAGAAATGGAATGAAAACTTCCAAACTCTTTCTGGGAGGCCAGCATTACTTTGATCCTTAAACCAGACCCCAGCAAAAAGGAGAATTACAGACCAATATCCCTGATGGATGCAAAAATTCTCACTAGGATACTAGGCAGTAGGATCCTGCAGTACATTCAAAGAATTATTCACCACTACCAAGTGGGATTTATTGCTGGGCTGCCAGGTTGCTTCAGCATCCTCAAATCAATCAATGTGATACACCGTATTAATAAAAGAACAAGAACCGTATGATCTTCTCAATAGCTGTAGAAAAAGCATTTGACAAAGCAAAGCATCCTTTAATTAAAAAAAAAAAAAGATTTTATTTATTTGACAGAGCACAAATAGGCAGAGCAGCAGGCAGAGGAAGAGGGAGAAGCAGACTCACTGCCAAGCAGGGAGCCCAATGCAGGACTCGATCTCAGGACTCTGGGATCATGACCTGAGCCAAAGGCAGCCGCGTAACTGAGCCCCCCAGGTGCCCCTAAAAATCCTTTCTTGATTAAACTTCAGTGTAGGGATAAAGGGAATATACCTCAGTATCAAAAGTCATTTATGAAAAGCCCACAGTGAATATCATTTTCAGGGGGAAAAAGCTAACAGCTTTTCTCCTAAGGTCTGGAACACAGTAGGGATATCCACTCACACCACTGTAGTTCAACATATTACTGGAAGTCCTAGCCTCAGCAGTCAGACATCTAAAACAAAACAAAAAAAAGCATCCGAACTGGCAAAGAAGTCAAACTCTCGCTCCTTGCAGATGATATGATACTTTATGTGGAAAACCCAAAAGACTCCACCCCAAAATTGCTAGAACTTATTCAGGAATTCAGCAAAGTTGCAGGATATAAAATCATTGCACAGAAATTAGTTGCATTTCTATACACAATGAGCCAGAAGAAAGAGAATTTAAGGAGTTGATCCCATTTACAATTGCACCAAAATTTATAAGATACCTAGGAATAAACCTACTCAAAGAGACTAAGGAGATTAACTCAGGAAATTAGAGAACACTCATGAAAGAAATTGAGGGAGACACAAAAAATTGGAAAAAATGTTTTATGTGCATAGATTGGAAGAACAAATATTATTAAAATGTCTATGCTACCTAGTGCAATCTATACATTGAATTCAATCCCTATCAAAGTTCCATAAATTTTTTTCATAGCACTTGAACAAATAATCCTAAAATTTTTTGGAACCAGAAGACTCCAAATAGCCAAAAGAATGTTGAAATAGGAAACCATGCTGGTGACATCATAATCCCGGACTTCAAGCTCTGTTACAAAGGTGTAATCATCAAGACAGTAAGATACTGGCACAAAAACACACATAAATCAATGGCACAGAATAGAGAACCAGAAATGGACTCTCAGCTCTATGGTCAGCTAATCTTTGACAAAGCAGGAAAAAATATCCAATGGAAAAAAGACTGTCTCTTCAACAAATGATGTTGGGAAAATTGGATAGCCACATGAGAAGAATGAAACTGGACTATTTCCTTACACCACACACAAAAATAGACTCAAAATGGATGAATGACCTCATGTGAGACAGGAATCCATTAAAATCTTACAGAAGAACACAGGCAACAACCTCTATGACCATGGTCCATCAATTTCTTGCTAGACATGACTCAAGTGGCAAGGGAAACAAAGGCAAAAATCAATTATTGGGATTTTTGTTAAGATAAAAAGCTTTTGCACAGCAAAGGAAACATTTGACAAAACCAAAAGACAACCCATTGAATGGTAGGAGATATTTGCAAATATCTTACCGGTTAAAGGGCTAGTATCCAGGGGCGCCTGTGTGGCTCAGTCTTTAAGCGGCTGCCTTCAGCTCAGATCATGATCCCGGAGTCCCGGGTTCAAGCCCTGCATTGGGCTGCCTGCTCAGCGGGGGTCTGCTTCTCCCTCTCTCTCTCCCCTTGCTCGTGTTTCCTCTCTAGCTGCATTTTCTCTCAAATAAATAAAAAAATCTTTTAAAAAAATTAAAGGGCTAGTATCCAGAATTTGTAAAGAACTTAATCAAACTCTTCACCCAAAGAACAAATAATCCGATCAAGAAATGGGCAAAAAGACATGAACAGAAATTTCTTCAAAGAAGACGTCCAAATGGCCAACAGACACATGAAAAAGTGCTCCACATCTCTCAGCATTACGGAAATACAAATCAAAACCACAGTTGATACCACCTCACACAGGTCAGAATGGCTAAAATTAACAAGTCAGGAAATACTAGATGTTGGTGAGGATGCAGAGAAAGGGGAACCCTCTTATACTTTGGTGGGAATGCAAGCTGGTGCAGCCACTCTGGAAAACAGTATGGAGGTTCCTCAAAAAGTTGAAAATAGAGCTACCCTATGACCCAGCAATTGCACTACGAGGTATCTACCCCAAAGATACAAATGTAGTGGTCTGAAGGGGCACCTTCACTCCAGTGTTCATAGCAGCGGTGTTCTCAAAAGCCAAAGTATGGAATGAGCCCCGATGCCAGGGGACAGACGAATGGATAAAGAAGAAGTGGTATATGTATACAATAGAATATTACTCAGGCATCAAAAAAATGAAATCTTGCCATTTACTATGATGTAGATGGAGCTAGACGGTATTATGACAGCAAAATAAGTCAATCAGAAGAAAATAGTTATATTATCTTACTCGTGTGGAATTTAAGATACAAAACAGGATCATAGGGGAAGAGAGGAAAAAAATCAAGGCTAAATCAGAGGGAGATAAACTATAGGAGACTCGAAATCATAGGAAATAAACTGAGGGTTGTTGGAGGGGAAACAGTGGGGAGATGGGGTAACTTGCATGATGGACATCAAGGAGGGCACGTGATATAATGAGCACTGTGCATTATATAACACTCCTGATGGGGCCCTTAGGTGGCTCAGTTAGTTAAGCATTTCCTTTTGGCTCAGCTCATGATCCCAGGGTCCTGGGATCGAGCCCTGCATTGGGCTCCTTGTTCAGTGGTGAGCCTGCTTCTCTTTCTTCCTTTCCCTTTGCCTGCTGCTCTGTCTGCTTGTGTTCTCTCTGTCAAATAAACAAAATCTTCAAAAAAATAAAAAAACCCAGACTGATGAATCACTGACCTCTACCTCTGAAACTAATAATACATTATATGTTAATTAAATTTAAAAAATTTAAAAAGTATTGCATGGAGCACTGGGTGTGGGGCATAAACAGTGAATCCTGGAACACTGAAAAGATAAAGTATTAAAAAATGAAAATAATAAAAATTAAAAAATAGACATTCCCCTCCCCCAGCAAAGAATATAGTGATATTGGTTTGCATCATTTTGTTTTTGAAATTGGCAGTTGTAGAGTTTATGAGGAAATGTATGGAGCCTTATTTGAACCTTTCTGATGTGGTGTAGGCAAAGATTTCTTCTAATAAAGAAGAGCTTTGTTTCTACTTGGCTGTCTTTAGGGTCTTGCTGAAAAGGCTTTGTTTTAAATGAAAGTAGAAGTGGGAAGTAGCAATTCTGAGAATGTTGCACTTTTTGTTTACATGCATTCTTAGCTAATAAACTCAGTTCCCTTGGGCTAAGATTACCTGAGTTTATTTGTGGTCTCAGGGGACAATGAGTGGAAGTGACTCTTTCCAAGCATCTGCTGTTTCACAGTCATGCTGTATTTCTCCTCCTTCATTAATGTAGGGAATAAATGCCTTCATTTCCTTTGTAGTTAGAAATAGAATAGAAAGTCTGTAGCACAGTAAGAGAAGAGTTAGCTTGTAGTAGTGGAATAAAAAAAACCCTATTAAGTAAATTGTAACCAAAAATTTTATGGTTTAAATCATTGAAAATTATCAATGGAATCCCATTTCATCCAGAGGCTAAGCTTTGTAATTGTTGGTCAGGCCCTTTTGGAATCAGTCATGCTTTATTTCCAAACAAACCCCCAAATTTCACTTAAAAAAAAAAAAAAAGACTATTTCTTGCTCATATTGCCCTGTAGTGTGGGTCATTTGGCTGTTCTTACAGTTTCAAAGCTTGGGCCGAAGCTGCTTGTATCATGTGATGCTACTATCTATTCTAGCCTAATGGATGGGAAAGAGAAAACATGAAGATTGCATATCTACTTTTTTTGGTTTTATTTGTTTTTTAGTGAGTTGATTATTTTAGATTCCACCTATAAGTGATACAATGAAGTACTTGTCTGTGTCTGACTTATTTCACTTAGCATAATATTCTCTGGATCCGTCAATGTTGTCTCAACTGGCAGGATTTTCTTCTTTTTTCATGGCTAAATGATACTCTGTCATATCCTGTCTTATTTACCTGTCAGTAGATATTTAGGTTGCTTTCATGTCTTGGCTATTATGAGTGAATTTATTTGTTTTTGAGTAGTTTCCATCCCAGCTGGTGTGAAATGGTATCTTATTGTTTTTTTGATTTGCATTTCTTTGATGATTAGTGAGCTCATACCCACTTTAACTTACTTGAACTGGAAGTGACATCTGCCACTTCTGTTCTTATCTTATTGGCAAGCACTAGCTTAATGTGGCTTTAACCTAACTGCAAGAGGATAGGAAATATAAGGGAGTCCTTGGGCAAATGGATTAGTGATCTATGGGCCATTGGCATGTATTGTTTCTAGTGGTGATGGCAAGGTGAACAAAGACCTCAGAGTCAAACCAACCACTGTTGGGAAACCTTGGTTTTCATGGTGAAAGGCATATATCAGCTAAGTTCCATTTATCCTTCCTTCTACTTATAAAAATGTGTCTTCGTAACTACTGATAAAGAATAGCTATATTTAGGCTACAGATAGAGGCTTTTGGAGATTGACACATTAAAGAAAATTTTTCAAAATAATAAAAACGGGGGGCGCCTGGGTGGCTCAGTCAGTTACGTGTCTGCCTTTGGCCCAGGTCATGATCTTGTGGTCCAGTGCGGAGTCCCACATTGGGTTCCCTGCCTTGCAGGGAGTCTTCTTCTTTTTCTACTTCCCTCTCTGCCTACTTCTGTTCTCTCTGTTAGATAAATAAATCTTAAATATATATATATATTTTAAAATCTTAAATATATATATATATATTTTAAGATTTATTTATTTTAGATTGAGAGAGTGCTCATGTGAGTGGGGATAGAGACAGAGGGATGGGTGAGAATCTCAAACAGACTCCAGGCTGAGCTCGGAACCTGATGCGGGGCTCCATCTCAGGACTGTGAGATCACAACCTGAGCCAAAACCAAGAGTTAGATGGTCAACCCACTGTGCCACCCATGTGCCCCTTGGAATATATGTTTATAAGGAATGATTATTATAAATAGATTTTAAGAGGAACAGACTAGACTTTAAAAATAATTTCTCTCTCTCAAAAAAAATAATAGTCTCTTGCCCCAAATGCTTTATGGATATGTTTCCATAATTTTTTTCTTGAACAATTTAACAGCTTTTCAGTGGAAAGGATTTTCTCTTCTCTACTCCTTCCCTTCCCTTCCCCTCCCTTCCCTTCCCTTCCCCTCCCTTCCCCTCCCTTCCCTTCCCCTTCCCTCTACTGTCCTCTTTTCTTCTCTTTTTTCTGTTTCTTTTTTCTTTTCTCTCCTTTTTATTTCCAGTGCTTTACATGCGTGGCTAGTACATTGGGAATTATTATCTTAATAATGTAAACTGAAAATAAATATTTGCATGTGCCAAATCTAATTCTTTTTCCCACCAGCTCAATCATGTCTTCTAAATTCTAACTCCTGTGTTATAATGTCATTTGCACTGTCTCAGTCTTTTACTTTAGTCTTTTGCCCCACTGGTGTTTTATAAAGGACCCTTATTTTTCCTTAAATATTTTCTTTTCTTTTCTTTTCTTTTCTTTTCTTTTCTTTTCTTTCCTTTTCTTTTCTTTTCTTTTCTTTTCTTTTCTTTTCTTTTCTTTTATCGAGAGAGCGAGAGAGCGAGTGAGTGTGCATACAAACAAGGGTAGCAGCAGGCAGAGGGATAAGCAGGCTCCCTACAGAGCAAGGAGCCATATGTGAGACTCTGAGCTGAAGGCAGTCACTGAACTGACTGAGCCCCCCAGGCGTCCTGGCAGTAGCCTTTTGTTTTCATAAATATCTTTATATCACAGAATTTGTGGGAATACAGTAGGTTATTACAATATTTGTTTAATAGTTAATTATAATTTAGCAGTTGGGAAAGCTCATTATTACTTTTTCACATCTACATGTAATAGTAGAGATTAATAAAAACCCTGACACACTTCTATAGTCATCGTGTATTTTGTTTTTTGATTAGTTAAAAGTTTCTGACATTTATAAAGTATATGAGATAAATAGCTAATGTGGTATTTGTTTAGTGAGGGGCACACTATTTGTACACTTGGCTAGATTGAAATAAACTGTTTTACTGAGAATATATATTTTGTTTCTAACCCCTCGCAATATTTTTCTTAGGTAATAGAGATTATGCTAAGGATGATCCATTGGAGTTTAAGTCTCACCAGTGGTTTGGAGCATCTGTGAGATCAAAACAGGATAAAATTTTGGTAAGTCTTTTGGTTATTTCCTCATAGGTGAGTTTGTCCATTTAAGTGGAGTAGAAGATTTTATGTTTGAAAGCTGGTAGTGAAACTCAGTGTGTTCAGGAGCACAATGCATGATGAGATAAGATAGATCTTATCACAGGCTATCCTATCTAAGGATCCCATCAATCCTACCCTTCACAGACTTAGGTTCTGCTACTTTCTACCTTCATTCCTACCTTGTTCCTTTCTCATGCCCCTGTTGATACTTGCCATCACTGTGTTTCCATCCAGCAGGTTTAGGACTAGTGGGTCTATGATTAATCAGACACAGTAGTGCCTCTTCTCTTTAAACATACAGCAACCTTCCCTTTGCCTCTTCCCCACTGCCTCATTACTTTGCTCCTCTTTTCAGAAACTTTGAAATCATTTTCTGTAGTCACCATCTCTACCTTCTTCACATTCTCTTCCCAACCGCTGCAGTCAGGCTCAGGTAGGCATGGCCAAAGTCACCATTGGCTCTCAGGTCACTGAAATCACTGGTACTTGTTCTTATGTTTCTTGTCCTCTCCACACAATTCAACAAGGTCAATAGCCCATTCTTTTTGAAGTGCTTTTCTTCTGTTGGCTTCTGGAACACTGTATTTGCCTGGTTTTCTCCCATTTCTTTGCCTGCTCCTTGCAGGCTCCACTTTGCTTAGTCTCTAAATGGTGGGTTGTCCCTAGGCTATGTTCTGGAACCCCATCTTCTCTAACTACACCTTTTAGCTGACTGTTCCTATCCTGTCTCATGGCTGTAAATAAAACCATATGTCATAATCCCCAAATCGATCATTCTGGCCCTTAATTCTCCTTGGATTTTCAGAGTCATATTTCCAAACTAGCTCTGTGGCATTTTCATTTGGATATCTCCTCTATTACTCAAAATAAACATGGCCAAAACAGAACTCTTTCTACCCACTATCAAAAATGAAAAAACACAGGGATACCTGGGTGGCTCAATCAGTTGGACATCTGCCTTTGGCTCAGGTCATGGTCTCATGACCTGAGATCAGGCCCCATGTCTGGCTTACTGCTCAGTGGGGAGCTTGCTTCTCTCTCTTCCTCTGCAGCTCCCCCCTACTTTTGTTCGATCAATCAATCAATCAATAAAAATAAAAAATTAAAAAGGAAAATAAAACAAAGATAACTGTTTCCATGTAAAACTTTCCCAACTTGTTCAGAGGCATGACTCTACCTCATCCACCAGCAAGCCCTATCAGTTTGGCTTCCAGAATATATTCCACATCTATCAATATATCCTCACCTGCACTATTTCTGCCCTGTATCAGTCCACCATCATTGCCTGCCTGGGTTACTGCAGTGGCTCTCCTCCTCTTTCTGCTTCCTCTCCTGTCCCAACTACAATCCATTCTCCATGCAAGGCCCAGAGGGAATCAGAGCATTTCATCTTCTTAATTAAAACAGTTAAGTGGTTTGGGGCGCCTGGGTGCATCTGCCTTTCGCTCAGGTCATGATCCCAGGGTCCTGGGATCGAGCCCTGCACCAGGCTCCCTGCTTGGCAGGAAGCCTGCTTCTCCCTCTCTTACTCCCCCTGCTTGTGTTCCCTCTCTAGCTGTGTTTCTCTCTGTCAAATAAATAAATAAATAAAATCTTAAAAAAAAGAAAAGCAAAAAACAGTTAAGTGGTTTTCTATCACTGTCAGAGCCCAGGTCTCTGCTTCTTCTGGCTTAGGAACGTCTCCATGATCAGGTCACTGGCTCCTGTCTTGTGGCCTCATCTCATTCCACTTCACAGGCTTTAGCTACACTGATCTTTCTTCCTTCCACATGACAAGTCACTGCAGTCAGTATCTTAGTGGTTTTGTTCCCTCTATCATAGGCTTATCTTGTTGATTTTGACTTGACTATCTCCTTATCATTCTGATTTCAGCTTTAATTTAATTTCCTCAGAAAGCTCTTCCCTGTTTTAATTATCTGCATTATGTTTATTACTGTTTTTTAAAATCCAATTGTGGGGCATGAGGAAAGAATTTGTTTAGGAGCTGAAATTTCGATGGAGCTTTAATGGATGTGTCCAATTGGAAATGAAAGATGGTGCTGAGAATGGGGGCACTGTAGGCAGAAAGCACAGAAGCAGAAATAAGCAGAAGGAGCAAATAATCCTTGTACATGAAACATCAGGTACATGTAGAAAAGCAGCAGTAATCATCTCCTTTTGCTTTTTTCAGGGTAAATATGAAATAACCTACTATTGATATCTGCAGTGTTTGTGTTAATGTTTTGCTTCAAAAAAGTATTACGGAAAGTAAAGTGAACCTTTTCCAGCAATTAAATGTTACATTTTGGTAAATTACTATGTTATTAAAATATGCATTATTCCACTGCTTGTACATGGTGTTAAAATCTGTAACACTGAAAATGAAAAGGCCATTATTTGGAAAGTAGGTAAAATAAGCACTGCAAAGTCTTCTTTCTTTTTCTTTAAGGATTTTATTTAGTTATTTATTTGACAGAAAGAAACAGAGCTAGAGAGGGAACATAAGCAGGTGGAGCGAGAGAGGGAGAAGCAGGCTTTCCGCTGAGGAGGGAACCAACCCGATGCAGGGCTCCATCCCCAAGACCTGAGCCAAAGGCAGATGCTTAGCGACTGAGCCACCCAGGCGCCCCTTTTTCTTTTTCTTTCTTTCTCTCTCTTTCTTTCTCTCTTTCTTTCTCTCTTTCTGTCTTTCTTTCATTCTTTCTTTCCTTACTTTTCTTTTCTTACTTTCAAGATTTTACTTACTCATTTGCCAGAGAAAAAGAGAGCATGCACACAAGCTGGGGTAGCCTCAGGCAGAGAGAGAGGGAGAAGCAGACTTCCGCCGAGCAGGGAGCCAAATGTAGGACTTGATTCCAGGACCCTGGGATCATGACCTGAGCAGCAGGCAGACACTTAACTGACTGAGCCACCCAGGTGTTCCGATTTTTTCTTAATAATAAATTATTTCCTTTATAATTTAGAGGTATATTCTATGTGCATGAGAATGTTATTTAGTTAAAACGTTGATTTGATCTGTGACCATCAGCTTAGTATAGAACATCAAGAAAAGTGCTACATGAAATAGTTTTGCTAATTATTTTGAAAAAATGTGAGGAAAGTACTTTTTAAATTTGTATCCACTGTTGTGATAAGAATTCTTGGTATAAGACAGGTTTTCATTAATTTTTATTCTTAGAAAGTATTTTTGAATTCTGGAGTAGTGTAGAGTCCTTGAAACACTTTTCAGGGGATTTTTATGCTGTGGACCATCCACTTTGATTTCAGGCGTGTGCCCCACTGTACCACTGGAGGACTGAAATGAAACAGGAGAGAGAGCCTGTTGGAACATGCTTTCTTCAGGATGGATCAAAGACTGTGGAGTATGCTCCCTGCAGATCAAGTACGTGTAGGAAGTTTTCCAACCCTTTTAAAAGAGGGGTGGAAAGCCTACTTTGTTAAAAATGTGTGTGTGTATTAAAAATTTTAGACACATTGTGTTTGAGTCAAAAGATGCTCCATTGAGCTTCTCTAACACAGATGTACAACTCCCTAAGTAAAAGATTCTGATGCATTAGGTCTGTGTCAGGCCTGGGTACCTTCCTTTTTAGGAAGACTCTACAAGGCAATTTAATGGATACTGAAGTTTAAGAACTAGAGCTTTATATTAATAATGATGTTGAATGTAAAAAAAATATGTCTTTAAAGAGCCAGAGCTTAATAGGAAGGTGAAACATTGAGCTCAGGACTCCTGAGTCGGAATTTTCCTCCTTTAATTTTTTTTTAATTAAAAAAATTTTTTTTGAAGATTTTCTTTTAGGTAATCTTTACACCCACCCTGAGCCTCAAACTCATAACCCCAAGATCAGTAGTCACATGCTCTACCAACTGAAGCAGCGAGGTGCTCCTGAATTTTCCCTTCTTTTAAATCAGAATTTCTCTGTCAGTTTATTATCAAGCTTACTAATCTTTTGATGATCGAAAAGATCTCACTTTGTTATCTAATATTATTTGAAATTTCAGGTGAAACTGATATTGTGACTAAAGGTGATTTCGAGCACTTACAATTTTGACAATGCTTTTCCAAAGGAGATTCCAGTTCTTTTTTAAAAAAATATTTTATTTATTTATTAGAGACAGAGAGAGAAAGAGCACAAGCGGGGGAGAGGGGCAGAGGGTGATGCGGACTCCCCACTGAGCAAGGAGCCAGATGTGGACCCGGAGATTGTGACCTAAGCTGAAGCCAGACGGTTAACTGACTGAGCCATCTTAAGCTGATACTTTCTTTGTTACATTGGTCACCAGATAGTTTAGTAGAGAGAATTAGTAATAGAAGTATAACATGTAAGACTGTGACTGCCAAATTCTTTTTTTTCCATGTTAGGTGACTTAGGACACCAGGCCAAAGGAATTACTCAGTCTTCAAAATTCTAAGTGCTTGAACCTCCAGGCAGTTGCAAATGATTTTTATTAACACTTCTTTCTTTCTTTCTTTTTTTTAAAGATTTTATTTATTTATTTGACAGAGAGAGAGATCACAGGCAGGCAGAGAGAGAGGAGGAAGCAGGCTCCCTGCTGAGCAGAGAGCCCGATGCGATGCGGGCCTTGATGCCACCACCCTGAGATCACGACCTGAGCCCAAGGCAGAGGCTTTAACCCACTGAGCCACCCAGGCACCCAGCACTTATTTCTTAACCCACCAACTTGACCCTTTTGTTTTAAGTAAGAGGTACACATCAAAAGAACAATACCCCCCTCCAGAACTGCATCATTTATTAGGATAGGTCAGAAAGCTCACCTTACTCAGGCTACAGAAGGTTGGCAGCCCAGTACCAGTGCCTGATGCCATCTCTGTCATCACCTTTATGTTGCCGTCTTGGTCACAGTACCATTGCCTTTGTGGTATGTGGAAAATGCGAGAACTAAATTTGTGTTTTGCTGTACTGCAAAGATGTTCTTATTGTGAAAAGAAAATTTTATAGCTATGAGGAATGAGCTAACCCTTGCATGCCAGGTTTGTAACTTATCACTTACATGATGGACACACATGTAAAATCACCCTTATTCTCACATGATAGATATGGGAACTGAGATTCAGATGGTTGCAAATAATTTTTACCTACATCTTATAGTAGTGAGTGGTCTAATGTGGATTTGAACCCAGGTCTTACTCCAAATGAATCCTTACCTTGTAGTACTAACAATGGGAAATGTTTTCCATTTCAGTTGCCTCAGTGTTAACCGCAGCTTAGCCATAAAAAATACATCCTGCTTTTACAAATACCGGTTTGGATTATTCTGGTTGTAGAAGAGTACTCGGTACCCTTCTGAAAGCAAGCATTCTAAGGATTCATTGTGGATGTACTGCCAGATTAGGCTAGTAGTTTTGTCCTTTTGCCTCTTCAGTGATGGCCAGTTGTTGTTTTTTTTTCCTCAACATGTATTTAGAGGATGAAGGCAGTGTTGCGTGATGTTTCTGTCACAGAATGCTTCTGTGTTTGGTTTAGGCACCAACATTTTACATAAAGGCACAGAAATAGTAAAATCATTTTAAACTTTATTTTCCAAAGTATTTAAAATCCAGATCAGGTCAGCAAACTGGCTTGTGAGTCTCTTTTTGTAAATAAAATTTTATTGGAATACAGCCCCACCATTTGTTTACATGCTGTTTATAAAGGGAGAGCTGAGTAGTTACCACGGTGACCATATAGCCCCTAAGTCTAAAATAGTTAGTATCTGGTCCTTTACCGAAAAGTTTGTTGATCCCTCAGAACCTGGGTTATATTCTCTCATTTTGTCAACAACCTTCTGTAGCTATGCGTGATTTACATAAACACCCTGGGCCTTTGTTTCATCCTTGGTAAGACACTGATTTGGATAAAAGACTTTACAGGTACAGTTTTTGTATTTTTCTTCATACTTCTGGAAGTTATGCAGCCAATGATCGATTTTACATGGGAATGCCAAGTTTGAAGGGCTACATTGCTAATTCATAACTTTGCTTGTTTTGGTAGTTTGTGAGGCATTTTGGTTTTTTGCCTTTGTTTTTGGCATGACTCGTGTGAATACCCTGGGCGTGAAACTTCGCTGTAAAAAATTTCTTTATTCCTGATTATGTTTGCTTTTGGCTTTTCATAACTACCTATGACCTAGTGGCTTTCCACAATAGGCCAGGTGTCTTTCTGAAAGTTCCAGAGCCACAAATGCTGTAACTTATCAGTTCCTTCCACTTTTTGATGACATTATTTGTATGTAGTTTGTTCTCAGTTATGAAAGCTAGTTGTCTTTTCTTTCCCCTTGATTGTTACTTAGGAAATCATAAGCACATTGTTGATTTGAGATAGTGCAGGTTAATGGAATGGGCACACTGGGCTCAGATCCTTGCTTTCTTATTTACTAGCTGGCTGACTCTGGTCAAGTTACTTCATTTCTGTACGCCTTCATTTCCTTATCTGTAAATTGTGAATAACAATAGTATCTCTCTTAGGATTGCATAAGATTTAAAAACAATGCCTTGGAAAATACTTTAGTACAGTATGTGGCTCACAGAAGGGGCTTAGTAAACATTAGCTGCTCTTACTTTCTTAATCTGTAATATTATTTATAATGCTTTCAGGCTTGACAAATGGGAGAAATGTTATTCATCTGTAGAAATAAAAACAAAAGCCTTCACTGAAATAGTTTGTTGTTAGGATAGAATTCTTTACATTGTCATAAACATTCAGTTTAATACGTACATGTAAGAAAAACTTTAAAGGATGGTCATGTTTTCTAGCTGGACATCTGGGAAACCAAATAAAGCAGATAAACATATGGTATGATAATCAAAAAGAGATGTCTTTATAAATGGCCTGAAATAGTTCCCCTGAATACAACTTGAATAAAGGAAATAAATGGCTGACTTGAGGTCAGAGCAGAATTCCTCAGTATGATTCACTAGATACTGGAAACCCCAACCCACATTTTCCCATTCCCTCTTGGTTAGAAAAATTTACATTGGGGTAGCATTACACTCTTGAGGCTATTTTCTAAAACAAATTCTAAATTTAGTTATTAAGTGTGTAATCTTGGGGCAGTTCCCAGGTTTTTAAAATGTGTTCAAAATTTTTGATGGGAGTATTTGACAAAAATTTTTGGAAGTTGTCCTTTCAGTTGTACTGAAAATAGATATTTTTGGTTCCTGTGTTTGGGTGGGAAGTTTAGTAGGTACTATAGCGTAATTATTTACATACTGTAACATTGGCTACAAGAATTCCTTGATAAGTAAAGAGTAGTGTTTTCATTGTTCCGTGTTATCCTCAAAATAAAACAAGGGAGAGTCTTCAGGTTCATCCTTAACTGTACTCTAGGTACCGTATTACTGATGATTAGAGTTAATTTAAATTAATTGACTAATTGTCCAGAAATTGTCCCCTTTTGTGAGAACTATCAAATAAAAGGTAACTACAAAAGAGTTTAACTACTGAGTCTGTTATCATTTGGAACATAATTGAAAGTGTCATGTTTAAAGGTGTTCATGTTTATTAGACTGCAGTTCTAAATATGTTGTAAAGATAGTTTCATATTTTGTTCTTTGCCAAATTAAGTTAGGGTCTGGCTCTCTCCCAAAATTCTGAACTATGTTTTTAACAGATTTTTTTTTTTATTGTGGTTGGCTGTAAAATGTATGTGTAGTAAATATGTATAAGGAATGTATATATCTTGTAATAAATTTGTGAAGACTATAGGCTAGCAACTGTAGGGTAATAATAGGAATTTAGGATTGGAATTTTTAACTCATAGATCACAACTCATCTTTGTTTTATGAAATCAAAATAGTGGTTCATTTTTGTAAAAATGGAATGAAATAAAATAGAAAATGTCAGAATACATCATACATGGTAATACTACTGATACTGTTCTGTGAAATTTTGTCTTATTTATATATCTGTTGTATACACATGTATATATTGAGTTGTATGGGTTATGATATATGATCTTGCTGTGGATTGTGGTTAAAAATAAGTTTTAAATCTACCATTTTAGGTGATGTCTCTATTGCCTGGTGACCATTCCTGGTACTTTGATCTGTCTTGCCACATCTGAGAAAATGGTGCTGATAAAAATGCATACTAACTTTTTTAGAATGTCATAATAACTCATCAAGTGCTTCAGTGAATGAACATTCCCAATTATTGGTACATTGTCTTATGATTACTGTGATAGAGATTTTTCTCATGTTTTGTTTTATGTTATTTGTTTTGGGGTTTTCTTTTTATTTTAGAAAATATTGATGCTGATGGACAAGGATTTTGTCAAGGAGGATTCAGCATTGATTTTACCAAAGTAAGTTCTCATTTAAGACTGAACGAGATTCACATGTCTCATTATCTGAACCATTGTTAAAAATTAATTGCTCAATACTTCAGCTTCTCTATAACTATTACATGTCTTAATGAAAACAGCTAATAAAAATGACCCATGTATTTTGATATTCTTTGCCTTATCTTATTCTCTCCCAAACAGGCATTGCTTATTTGAAATAGACATCAGAATGGGAATTGAGGACAGTAGAAAAATCTCCTCAGTAGATGCAGATAACCATTATGACTTATTATTAAAATTCTCAGTTAGATAAATTTATACAATATTAAAGTTTTTCCTGTTTGACTGAAATTGGTTTTTCACAAAATCTTGTCAGTGGGAGCTCTATTACAATATTGTAGTTTAGTTACATAAAAGCTGAAAAATGTGCCTCCAGGCACCATGTAAAGATGGAACAACTTAATTATTGTAAAAAATCTCATATGTGTGGAACTGTGTATTTTTCACTATGCTAGTATGCTCTCCAGAGTTGATAGTTTTTATTTTCCTAAAATAACAATTCAGTATGCGTTTTCAAAGGAAAATTTTCTGAAGTATTTTTCTATCATTTTCTTTTGTGTATGTGTTTTTGTTTTTGTTTTTTTTGGCGTGGGCTATATGAACATTTTGAATATCAGATTGGGAATATTAATTATGCCTAGAAAAATCTTACCTATATTGATTAGAAGTAGAGCTTCCTTAGAAAGCTCAATATTGGCTTTCTTAGAAAATGCCTTAAATTTATTAAAACAATAGAAAGTACAAAATTATGTAATTCAGAAAATTAATAGACTTTTTTTCTTATTTCTTAAAATTTGTATTTTGTCTTTACTAAAAAATTTTTTTTCTAGACTAGGACTATAATTATAGTTAACTTTCTTTACTACATAATTGATTTTAATCACTTAATTTGAGATTCATAGTTCAAAATTGACTTATAATTAGTAATAATTCAGAATTTGAGGAAGCAAAACAAGGAAGTAAATTAATAAATATTAGCTTAAAACTTTCATGAAATATTTTCAAATAGGTGTTGTTTTAAAAAAAAGTCTATGTTTTCTGTACCTATGCCTATGCAACTGTAACCCCAGAAATAGTCTCATGCCAGGAATATTCATTGCTAAATTGACTGTTTACTTTCTTCAATTCATTTCTAAAAGGTATCCTTAAAGAAGACAATTTTGAAGTATCTTTTTCATAGCCAGGACAGGAAATTGTTGAAATCTTAGGGCTATGTATATTTGGAGGGGAAAACTATTTTTTTTCTCTCCAGTAGGAAGAAATTTCCAAAATATGCTCAAACACTAAATAAATATGCCTTCCTTGAAATAGATATTTACATTTTGTTACAGATAAAAGTTAGTCAAGTGTAATTTGTATATATAATATACCCTGAAAAATTTACCTTGTAATTTCATTTCTGATAAGATCTGTAGGCCATGAAAAATAATTTTTCCTTCGCCAAAGAATTTTTAATGATTATTAGAAAGAAATTTGCCTATGTAGTCACAAATGGAATAGACAGAATCTGACTTGTTGTCTTTATTGTAGCTCAAAAATATGTTGCAGTAGAACTTCATAACAAGTATATGAAGCAGCCAGATGTATAGAATCAGTGTATGTGTGTATTTTCATATATTGAATCATTATAATTTTTTTGATTTGTATTATATTTTATTGTATTTTAGGAAAGTTGCAATGAAAATTTACTGAGAATGAGTTAGAGGAGTTTGAGATTTATGATTTTGTTGTACGTATATTTATGTATATAGCTTTTATGTATATTAAATGTTAGATGTGTATGTATATATAGCTTTTATGTGTATTACATAAATATGTATCTTTTTGTTGTTTAATTTAATCTAGGCTGACAGAGTACTTCTTGGTGGTCCTGGTAGTTTTTATTGGCAAGGTAGGTTAATATTTTTTTTAATTACTCAGCAATGATTGTATTTAATACTTGCTTGGTTTATGTGCCTGTGATATTTTTCAAATTATTTTAAAGAAAGAAATCAAAAAATACAACTTAAATGTATAATCACTATTTGTTACACAGTATTCTTTTTTTTAAAGGACTGTAGAATCCTATATATAGTATGGTATATAGAAAATAAAATATATGGCATATTTAATATATATTATATATATTCCTAGCATAAATAAACAATTCTTAAAGCAAATTATAAAGTAAGTCTATAAAGTAATTTAAAACAACTTATTTTTGTTGTTTGTGGCATATGCTTCTTCATCTCTCCACTCCAGAGGCTATGATGTAAGCATTAGGAAGGGCGGAACTGATCTATGACAGGCAAATTGTAGCGTTCTGAAAGCTCATGGTTTTAAAATATTTTGAATATGCTCATTAGAATATTTAAGTGGTTATTTTCTCATTAGTTTCTCATTAATTATTAAGAGAATTAATTAATTAATTCTCATTAATTACTGACATCAAGAATGATTTCTTTGTATTTGGGTAGTTTTTAAAATAGAGGATCTTAGTTCAGTTTCAAAAGAATGTAATGAACTGGCATTAGTATAAAGATACAACACTTAGCTTCAGTCATCTGGGAAGCCAAGTAAAATTACCATTTGTACAAATGCATAACAGGTCATTTTTGCTGACAATTTGAAAACAGGTAACTAAATTTGCTTACTTGCTTTACTAGTTTCATTTATCATTAGGTACACATGGTTATTTATTTAGTTAATATATTCACATGTTTGTTTTCTGCTAAAAAGTGCTGTTTACAAGGTCAGAGCTTCTGTTTTTGGCATTATGATATTTAAGCATTACAAGTATTTGGAAGAAGTAGAAAAATCTGTGACTATACTAATGTGCAAGTACTTTCTAATTCTGAATTTTACTTCTGTATTCTACAACATGCTTTCTTTACTTGCTTTTTTGAAGGAAAATCCATTCTTGCCTTTGCTTCATAGAAAAGGAAAGTAAAGAAAGAGATTTACTGTAGAAAAACAGTAAAGAAAGAAAATAAGAAGGGATGAGAAACAGGAATAAGTGAAAAGTTGAAAGGGATGGCAAAGGAGAAAATGAAGAAAAGAGAAAAATTGGGGAAAGATGGATCAGCATGCTAACTGAAATGGAAGAATTTGAATTTCTATGAATTTATACACCTATTGGAAAATGAAATGATTTAGGAAAATTGTTTTGGGTTTTACAGTTTTAAAATGAAAACAAAAATAGTTTAATTGCATACAAGATTAAAATAGGAGATATTAATGCTCTCTAGTAAGATAAAAACATGTTTTTTTGGTTTTTTTTTGTTTTTTCTTCAGTGCTAGTTATGTCATTCAGTGGAAGGGAGGGAGGTGTCTGCTGGGAATGCCTGGGAACCAAGGATAGATCTGTGATGCTCAGTTAGGACCGCTTGTTACCTCTGCCTTTTTAAGAGACACAGCTGTGAATGTGCTTAGATGACGAAGTTTTGTTTTTGTTTTTGTTTTTGTTTTGTTTTAGGATTTTATTTATTTGTCCGAGAGAGT
>PITA01017578.1:0-23441 GCA_004023965.1 Spilogale gracilis | reverse complement strand
CTCAGTGGCTAGGCAGAGAATATTTTGTTCTAATAAGATTAAAATCAGCAGGTTTTATTCTGAATTAATAAGTGTGTCAGAATGAACTTTTCCATACATCTCCGAATTACCTCTGTTTAAATAGATAAAATTGTAATGTTTTGTTCAAAAGAGATGGGATTTTCCTGTGTTCTTTGATTCAAGGAATAGTTATTGAGTTCTTGCTGTATGTTAGGTACTGTTTGGGCACAGAGGGTAAAGCAGTGACCCAAACAGAAAGTGTTCCTACCCTATAGACTATTCAGCCATTGTGACTGGAGAGATTGGAACAGACTGATAAACGTTAGCTATGAATTTTTTTTCCAAAACAGCGGAAATGAAGAAATTATTTTCTTCATGTACAGCAATGACATTTGATAAATTAGCCAACTTTCTTGGGATAGAGAACAATCTGATTTTTGTGTAGTGCTTTAGATTTCTTGTTGACCTGATAACTTAAGGTTGTGAAGAAAAGTGAACTCACCCATTCAGGCCTCTTCGTAAAGGTATCCAGATAATTTGTGGAAAAGAAAAAACAAAGCCAGTCAAACCAATTATTCTTATTATAAAAGTAAAAGCATTTAATTATTTCAGTAGATTTTTCAAATTCTAATGGATTTGTTTGGGAAACAGCCCTTGATTTTATTATTCCAGTTCTTTAACATCACATCAATTTTTTTGTGAATTTAAGACAAAACCTGTATCCATGATTTTTGTTTACTAGTAGTCACTAAGTTTAAGAACTAGCTTGAATAGAAGTAATTGTAACTAAAAGTATTAAATTTCAGATTTAATATTATAGAGAGTTATTTAAGGCTAAGAATTAGAAATACTCATCTCTAATGCTACTTGTGCAGGGACTATCTGTCTTCTACATCATAAATTCCCATTAGAAACTTATTTTATGAATATTTTTCAGGTCAGCTCATTTCAGATCAAGTGGCAGAAATCGTATCTAAATATGACCCCAAAGTTTACAGCATCAAGTATAATAACCAGTTAGCAACTCGGACTGCTCAGGCTATTTTTGATGACAGTTATTTAGGTGAGTAAAACCAAGATACGGATTCATTTTATGGAATTGCAGTGGTCTTTTTCCTGTATTCACATATGCTGCTTTAAGCAAGAAAACCTTTTATGTTGAAACAGATTAAGATTTTTTTTAAAATATAAATAACAGGAATAGGAACATAACAGTTCCAAATTGTTATTGAGTACTTAAGTTATGTTATATTTCAATAGTTGAAGTTTCAAAGTGGTTATTTATACAGTGATTAATAATAACTCTTATTTTTTAAAATGTATTATATTTTTTAATTTAATTTTTTTTGAGAGACAGAGCGAGCAAATAGGGGGTGGGACAAGGCAAAGAGAGAAAGAGATAGAGTCTTAAACAGGCTCCAAGCCCAGCACAGAGCCTAACTTGAGGCTCAGTCTCAAGACCTTGAGATCATGACCTGAGCCAAAATCCAGACTTGGATGCTCAACCAACTGAGCCACCCAGGCTCTCAAATTAATAATAGATAGGTTTTAAAGTGTGCTTACATATTCTAGGCATTGTTTTAAATGCTTCCTCTTATATTAATTTACTTAATCTTTCTAAGTCTGTGAAAGTATACTGCTATTATTCCCATTTTGTAGGTAAAGAAACTGAGGCACAGAGAGGCAAAATAACTTGCCTAAAGTCATTTGCTTAATAACTTGCTGTCTAAGATTCAAACCCAGACAGCCTGACTCCTAGGCTTCTGTTTACTATATTGTTCATGGTGTTAAACTATGGTTTTTAAGATTTATTAAGTTTTGTTACTTCCCTTTAAGTTTCTCTTATTAAATCAAGTATATATGACAGAAGTTGTACTTTGCTGATTGAGGAAATCTGTTATTTGTTGCTCCTTTAAGATGAATTAGGGTATTTGCCATTTTAAAAAATTGAGATATAATTGACTTGTAATATTATATTACTCTTAGGTATACAACAATGATTCGGTATTTTTATATATTGTGAAATAATTACAATTAGTCTAGTTACCATTGATCACCACACACAGTTAATGATTTTTTTTCTTGTAATGAGAACTTTTAAATTGTGCTCTGTTACAACTTTCAGTATATAATGCAGTATTAATTATAGTCACCATGTTCTCATTACATCTCATAACTTATTTATAAGGGTATTTGTACCTTTTGACCACCTTCTCTTCTCCATGTCTATAAAAAATTTATTGTTCCTCACTTCTTTGTAAAATTGGTAAAACAGTCTTATTTTTCTAATAGAGATATGCTATTTGAGTGTTTTAACTATTTCCTTTAGATTCACTTACCATATACATATGAATCTGTCACCCCTAGATAACGAAATATTACATTACTAAGGGAATTATTTTGACCCTTGAACAATGCAGGGCTTAGGTGCATTAATCTCCTGCACTGTCAAAAATCTGCATGTGACTTTTGACTCCTCCAAAACCTAATTAATTGCCTATTGTTGACCAGAAGTCTTAGCAATAACATAAACAGTCAGTTAACCCATATTTTCTATGTCATCTGTATTATATATTATATTCTCACAATACAGTAAGCTAGAAAAAAAGAAAATGTTAAGAAAACCATAAGGAAGAGAACATACATTTACAGTACAGTACTATATTTATTGAAAAAAAGAAACCGTGTCTAAGTAGGTCTTTGCAGGTCAAACTCCTTGTTCAAGAGTCAGTCCTACTTGAAAATATTTTCAAGGAAAGCCTACTCACCAAGAATGCTGTGGGTAACTGTTTGTGCCCTGATGGTGTTTCACATTTTGTACCTCCTCTAGGTTATTCTGTGGCTGTCGGAGATTTTAATGGTGATGGCATAGATGGTATGATGCACTTAAACTATATTTAATTCTTTTTTAAAAACATAGACTAAGCATTCGAAACAGGTGCCATTGAAAAACCTCAGCAGTTAAGGAGTTTGAAACCATTGCTATATAATGTAACAAGAGAAATGAGGGAGATGTTAGTACATTGAGGAGCTCGGTCCATGTTAAACTTTCTCTAGCAGCTGCTGAAGGTTGAGCCAGCTGGTTGCTGGGGGCCCCTGTCTTTCCCATCTGCTCCTTTCCCGTCCCTAGCCCTGTAGTTTTTCTTCAGCTTCTTCCTTCTTGCTCTCAGTAGTTTAAGTCCTCTAGCAAGGGCTTGCTTTCTTCTTTCTGTAGATATAATTTGTAACTTTCTGGACTCTGCCTGTAAGATTGTCACCCCATCCCCTGTCCATCCATCTTCCTTCAGAGCTCAATTTAGGAGTCAGAGGCTACCTGATTTTGACCAGATTCCTGTGTCACTGCCACCTCTACCCTATTTCACTTTGTTCTGTATTATTTTTCATTACTGTACATATAGCTTTCTTTTGTTCTTAGGTCATTTTATCTTATCCATTCTCTTTTTAATAAGATTACAAATGCCTGAGGGCACACATGCATTTGTTTGAGGATTCTCAAGAATCTTTCTGTATTTTGTAAAGATTTGATTTTTGTAGTTAAAAAGTATCATGGTCATTTATTCTGGAGTACGAATTTTTAAGATTTTTAAGTTTATTTTCTACTGAAATAACAAAACAGAAAGAAGCTTTTTAAAAACTTACTTAAAGTTATTTAAAGTTTTCTGATATATCCATTTCCTCCTGCAGTTTTCAATATTGGTCTTGAAAATGAGTAATTATGTTTTTCTTTTCAGACTTTGTTTCAGGTGTTCCAAGAGCAGCAAGGACTTTGGGAATGGTAGGAAAATTAAAAGGAATCTAAAAAAAAAAAAAAAAAAAAAAATCTCTGGGTTATCCTATACTTTGTTATATTTCATATACTTTTATTTTTCCTCCACAGGTTTATATTTATGATGGGAAAAACATGTCCTCCTTACACAATTTTACTGGGGAGCAGGTATGCTTTTAAAATGGTTTTGTTCATTTAACATTTTAACATCAGCATTCCTAATGTCTTAAAACTGTCTTTGAAATATAACGGTTTACACTGAATATATAATAAATATTGGTTTGCTATTCAAATTGTAAATATAAAGTAGACCTTAAAGAATTCATCTGTAACCAAAGTGATTTGTGTCAGCAGAGCCTTTTGTAATTGCCCATTATGATTTGTTTAAGGAAATCCAGAAATTGCACAGATATTTGTCATACACACAAAACCACAAAAACTTCCTTTTTCTTTGCCGATGACATTAAATTCTCCTTTTAAAAAATGACTTGTGCTTTTTAATTTTATTAGATGCAGAACAAAGCCTGGCACAGATGTATATGTTATAGATATTATAAATAAACTTCATATGTAGTACATGAAATAAAACATTCTTCAGTTAAAAAGTCGTACTTTTAATTATGTAGGATTGATGAATCACTGACCTCTATCCCTGAAACTAATACATTATATGTTAATTAATTGAATTAAAATTATTTTTAAAGAAGTAGTACTTTTAAAGTACTAGACATTCTCTGCAGGTATAGGCATTTTGTTTTAACATTTTGTATTGTGTATCTCAAGAGAATTAAATGACAAATTAGAAATGACAAAGGGAAAATTAGTAGGTACAGGAAAAATAAATGTCTCCCAGTTTGCAGATCTGGGTGGGATTCAAGCGCACTTCTTGTTCAATAGAGATTGTTGGTCTTTGCGAGAGGATTGATAGGATGAGGAAGTAGGCTCATGGTCCTTAGAAACCTCCTCCCATGTGTGGCAGTCAGGGCTGGCACACAGCACAGACTGGCCTGCAGAGTGTGGGTGTGACCTCTTGACCTCCAGCAGCTTCTCCTGTCGGATGCCCATGTGTGTCTCTGGATCATGTTGGCAGAGGCTTAACCCACTGAGCCACCCAGGCGCCCCACCTCTTCAGCTGTTTTGTGGTGGGGAAAACACAGGCTTTGCTTTACAATGGAGCTAGGCTCTAAATTCTCAGTCTTACTGCATCAGACAAGGTATATGCTATGTAAATCTGGTGGATCATTTGTAAAAATAGGGATACAGGTCATTTCCTTATGGGGTTGCAGTAACAATCAAATGAAAACATTTCATTCCTGGTGCTTAGGATAAAACTTATCTCAGTAAATGCCCTGCTTTCTTTACACTTTCAAGCAGAGCACCCTGTAAGACTAGGACTTGAAAGTAGTATTCTGTTAAATTGCACTGCAGATACAATATGCTTTATACACATGTTCTGATCTTGTAATTGAATTTGTAATTGAAAGATTACCCCTTTCATTGTCTTCAATTACACTGAATCAACCTAAAATAGATAATGTAGGAATCGCCTGTATCATTCCCTCCTGATAACTCCATTAATCAAATTTTGGAAGCTTTGCTAACTTTCCTTTTTTTGGTTTGTTGTCTCATTCCTTACTTTAGTTCATCTTTAAACTGTCATCTCTCTTAGTTTCGGTTTGTATGTGGGCTATCTTTAGAACTTTTCTTTTCACATTTATTTCCAACCAGGCTGTTCTGTCCGGGATGGCCAGTAGTCTCCTGTAATGGGGAAAAGGACATTCCTTCACTCTGCACATAATCCTGTAATAAATCCCAAACATTTGTACTGTGTGTAATTCAAAAGCAAAGCCATTGGCAAGTAATCAGCTGAGACATGAGACAAGAACAAAGCCATTCGAATATCTCTCTAAACAGTTCTTTCTTTTTTTTTTTTTTAAGATTTTTATTTATTTATTTGACACAGAGAGAGAGATCACAAGTAGGCAGAGAGGGAGAAGCAGAGAAGCAGACACCCACCCACCCCACCCCCCCCACTGAGCAGGGAGCCTGATGCGGGGCTCGATCCCAAGACCCTGAGATCATGACCTGAATCAGAGGCAGACACTTAGCTGACTGAGCCACCCAGGTACCCTAAACAGTGATTTCTTGAGAGTAGCAGTGTTTTTGCAAAGGGAGAACCAATTATGATCGATTAATAATCATTATCTATTATTTTTGCATAAACTCCCACTGATAACTTCTTGGGCTCATTTAAAACTTCTGTCTGTGACTGTATGTCTTTCTGATAGTGACTGTGTCCATGTCTGGCACCTGTTGGTGGAGAGGAAGGGAAATGGTAGATTAGGCCTGGAAAGGAGCATTGATTATATTTAGACTTCAGTGGGATGTGTTGAAGACACTGAAATAATAGGATATGTTTGCCTGTAAATCTAGGAACATAAAAAAGCCTCATTACCTGATTGTGTTGGTAGTATAAACAAAAGGAATTAAGATTGAAACACTATGTGCAGAGGGAAAAAAAAAACAACCCTTTCTCTTTGATAAATATACCACAAATATTAACTGTGCAAACTAGTTGGATGAAATGTAAACATTTCCTTTTCTTTTTGTTATCCAGATGGCTGCATATTTTGGATTTTCTGTTGCTGCCACCGACATTAATGGGGATGAGTAAGTTTAAAAAGATGTTTCCAGGAACAGTTTTCCTCTCATGTTTATGAGTGCTTTACTAAAATAAACATTTTTTCTTCTGTTTCACTGGCCCCTTCCTGCTAATCTTTCTATTTAGGGAACCAGTTTGAAGCAACCTTATCATGAATATGAGAAAGCCTCTATGTTGTTCATAATTTCTTTCAGTAGCTTTTATGATATGAAGGAATAAAGTAATTTTTATGAATTACTCATGGTTTCTTAAAGGAGTTGGAGGAAGGTCTGAATTTGAAATGATTGTATGATTTGCTTCGATTTGGTTATGAGAGACATGGAAATGAGGGAAACTGAGTTTTAAAAAGAAAAAATATTGTTATTAGATGGAATTTGATCTTGCTTTGGTGACAAAGTTTCTGTTCTTTTAGTTATGCAGATGTGTTTATTGGAGCACCTCTCTTCATGGATCGTGGTTCTGATGGCAAACTCCAAGAGTTGGGGCAGGTGTCCGTGTCTCTGCAAAGAGCGTCAGGAGACTTCCAGACAATCAAGCTGAATGGGTTTGAGGTCTTCGCAAGGTTTGGCAGTGCCATAGCACCTTTGGGAGATCTGGACCAGGATGGCTTCAATGGTAAGATCAAAGTTCAGCAACAGTGGGTTCCTAATTTTGTGTCTACCCTCATTTACTGAAGTTCATACTAGCAAATCTTCCTGGAAAGAAACATTTATTTGATTGACAGCGATACACCAGGTTAAATAAATGACAGTTTCTCTTTTTTCTTAAAAAGCAGAGAAAATTAAAATAAAAAGGATGCTGATGAGTTATTATTCATATAGTCTCAAAGTAGAATTTTGCAGTAGTTAATTTCTGAAAGGAAATCTGCCTTCTCAGGGAGCCCAGTGTAAGGTGGGGATTTTTCTCTGTCCTGCTTAGCAGCAGCGCCCTCTACTGTCCAATTGGGATACGAATGTAAAAAAATGCACCAGGTACATTGTCAAGGCCTCATTGACTGTAATTGAATCCCTCAAAAGTATGATTTGACATTCATATTTTTAAAGCCATAACTTTGTTGTGGCTGTCTAAGAAATTTTGAAGGACGTTGTAAGTCCCCTCATGGGGGCAAGTAAAAAACATAAGCTCACTGTTTTATGATATTCCCATTTAATAATTAATATCTGTAGGTGTCTTTAAAAATCAAAGTTGGATTTTATTTTAGAATAAAAGCTAGATTATAAATTGTCAAGGCTTTTTTAAAAAAATAAATACTATTACAAAACTTTCTGGAGATCATAGAAGAGAGTTGAGCTTTTGGTTCTTTGAATAATCTGATGTATAGGAATATGCCCCTTAAAATTTAAATAGTTATAAATTAAAGAGAAAAATTCAAAACTATAGTTGACTCATATCTTCCAAGTAGTAGTGAAAAGGAAAACATTTTGTAGGCTTCAAGACCACTTCACTCCTGCCTCGCGGATAGTTTATGTCATGTACTGAGAGTGTCATTTCTAAGATTAACTCCAGATGTTTTCAGTGTTGGTGAGAACTACTCACAGAGACATCTTGCTTCCTAAAATAGAATCCTAAAGATCTTTACTACCAAGAGAACATAAATCAAATGGAACTCTGATGTAAAGCTTCAAATAGAACTTGAATAGCATAGAACTGATTACTACCTAGAAAACACAGGGCCAAATTTAAGGTTCTATCTTGAATAAATGTAATGAGTTATTTACTATACAGACCTTTGTCTCTAGGTTTTCTGGGAGATCCTGGGCATGTTTGCTGTCACTTCGTCTTAAGGGTATTCCATCCACTTTAAAGAAAGTTTCCTCAATACCATGATCTGACCAACATCTCATTCTGCTTTCTGTAGTTTGATCAAAATGTGTTATCTGTGAATATAATGATTGTAAACAACAGATAAAAAATACTAAAGTTTTATAAAGATTTTATAAACAGATTTTACTTACAGATTTTACTTCTAGAGATAGATACCATAGAGGATGATTTTGTTCTTCCCAAGTTTCTCCTGGAGTCTTACTGTCCTAAATAGTAGGTTGTGAATGATCTGAGCTGTTTTAATGTAAGTATTTTTATATACTTATAGATTATATGTCTATATAGTTCATATATATAAAATGAACTATTAGTTATAACCTGGATCTTTTCTTTGTTCAAACCTGATGACATTAACCCTTTGTTATGCCATTCATCTTATATTCCTCCCTTTCTACTGACAGCCCCTAGAAAACCCTTGGTATCATCAAGAGGGATACTGAAAACAGAACAGCAAAGTTGTGTTTATAATAATGTGCAGTTTTTGGCAATACCCCTCCAGAAATAGGGGAAAAACATAGAAAATAAAAACTGAAATGATCAAAGGAAGAAATCAATTGAATAAAAAAGTAGAGCTTTCCAGACTGAACAGATGTCAGCCAAGGGAGAAAATGATTAGAATGTATAAAATAATGAGAAGTTTAAAAAAGTTAAAGATAATTTTTATTAAATGATTTCTCAGCACTGGAGTTGTCTTCTGTTGGGAAATTGTATTTTGATAAATACATTCTTAATGTTTATGTCAAGTTAGAAGTTATGCTTATCTTTGAAACTTAAGGAAGGTCAAAGGAGTCTTATATAATTTAAATACTAAAAAAACCCCACAAATTCTTAGTTGGCATTTACTGCAGGCCATGCACTGTTCTAAAGGCTAAAAATGAGAGGATAGATTAGAGCTCATTCATGCCTTTAAGGAATTTAGCATCACTAGGGGCAATTTTTATGTGAACAAGTAAACATCAGAATGTAGTCATCCCAGTGTTTGAGATATTCCTGGGCATAATGTTCTTACATAAAAGATGAGAGATCAAGGTGTCTTGGTGCTCGGGATAAAGCATCTAAGAGGATGAAAGCAGTTTGGAATGGCTGTCACCTAGGGGCTGTCACAGGCAAGATGGACACATCCTTGCTCTTATGAAGGCTATGCTTTGTGGAGGAGCCGTAGAATAAACACATAATGGGGAAATTCAGACAATGATAAAGGCCATGGGTTAGAACAAAAAGCAAACAAACAAAAAAAAGCAGGTTAATATGATAGTGCCTAGACAGTGTAAGTGAGAGGGGAGAGTGCATGGGTTCATTGTCAGGGAAAAACCTCTCTGGTAAGATGACATTTCATCTATGATTTGAATAAAGAAACGGAGCAAAGCTTGACTAGCCTAGGATCAAGAGCTGGTATGAAAGAGGGAACAGCAAGTATAAATCCAAAGATGGGAACTAGCTTGGTGTGTTTAAGGAAAAGGCCAGGATTGATAGGAAGGGTGAGTGAGGGATAGAACTGGGGAGTGGGGAGGTGGGGAGCGGTGGTGGAATGAATAGACAATCAGCTAGTATTTAAATGCTTTGGGAAATAATTGAAGGATTTCCAGAAGGAAGGTGACATGCACCTTTGGCAACCTTGAGGAGAGTGGATTTCAGGGGCAAGAACAGAAATGGGAGCCACGTAGGTTGCTTTAGGGATCCAGGGAAAGAATGAGGATGGTTTGTCTAGGACAGTACCAGCGGAGACAGGGAAGTGGGCATATTTGTAATATATTTCAGAGTTAGAAAAGGTCATAGTGACCATTTGCTTTATTTTTGTTTTTGGTAAGAATTTCAGACTTCTAGTTTGTTTGTATTATCATAATACAAGTTGAGCAAGATTGGGATGAAGTCATAACTTTCCAAATTTCCAGGCCAGACTGACTTCTGCTTCAAAAAACAAAAACCATGTACATCTAAATTAAGTAGAATTTTGAGAGATGGAATGAACTTAGATGAACCTTTTGACATGTCCCCTTCTTCCCATTTTAAGGATGAGGTATTTTGAGGTCCAAAAAGTTTAAATGATTTATCCAAGGTCAGACCCAGAATATCTGACTCCAAGTTAATGTCATTTCTGCACAGTTTTGCTTGAATCTTCTTAAATTAGGTTGTTGCTTTTGAATAAAGAATATGCTACTAAACTTTGAATCAATATTTATTGTGATAAACGGATTGTATGAATATAGGCTCCCCCCTGCTACCCAGAAGTGTAGAGCTTTCTTTCTTTTTTTTTTTTTTTTTAAGATTTTATTTATTTATTTGACAGAGAGAAACACAGCGAGAGAGGGAACACAAGCAGGGGGAGTGAGAGAGGGAGAAGCAGGCCTCCCGCGGAGCAGGAAGCCAGATGTGGGACTCGATCCCGGGTCTCCAGGATCATGACCTGAGCCGAAAGCAGTCGCTTAACCAACTGAGCCACCCAGGCGCCCCCAGGAGTGTAGAGCTTTCTTAAGAAAACTTCTATAAGCAGAGGGGTGCCTGGGTGGCTCAGTTGGTTAGGCGTCTGTCTTTGGCTCAGGTTATGATCCCAGGGTCCTGGAATCAAGTCCGGAGTATGGTTCCCTGCTCAGCAGAAGTCTGCTTTTACTTCTTTTACTTCTCCCTTGTCCCTCTGCCTTGCTCATGTGTGCTCTCTCTCTCTCAAATAAATAAAAATCTTAAAAAAAAAAAAACTTTAATAAACAGAAGTGGTATAAAATAAAGAAGCAATTATCATTAATTTAAATGGAAAAATTTTCCAGACCCAGGAAATTTCCCAGACCCGAAAAGTAACCTCTCTCAGGCTTTTGTGATACCTTAGGACATATCTTGCTAATGGGTGCCAAAAAAGGTTGAGATAAAGTACAGATGCTCACACAGTTGAGTGCCGTGGAGGTTTGACGCTGAGATACTAGCTGTCATTTCCCGGGAAAGAGCTTAGGGGTGCCAGCATTGCTGCTCAGGGTGCCCACAGCCTCCAGAAGGTTCATTGTAAAACAAGCACTGAGGCTATTTTGACTTTTCTTTGTAAAAGCGAATCCTCTTCAGATTTCTTTCAGTTAGCAAAACAGGTACTGACATCAGTCTTACCTAAAAGCAGAGTGGTGGTATATTTGGAAAGCAGAAGATATCTGTATTAAGATCTTCACCATGTAAATAAGTACTTAGACTTTCTCCTCTCTGTCTTGCCCACCCACCCTCTATCTTTCTTTCTCCTTCCCCTTCTCCTCCTCCTTACTTTTCTCCAAATCCTCCCTCCCCTCTTTTTTCCCCTACAGATATTGCAATTGCTGCACCCTATGGGGGTGAAGATAAAAAAGGAATTGTTTATATTTTCAATGGAAGATTAACAGGCTTGAATGCAGCACCATCTCAAATCCTTGAAGGGAAGTGGGCTGCTCGGAGCATGCCACCAAGCTTTGGCTATTCAATGAAAGGAGCCACCGATATAGACAGAAATGGATATCCAGGTGCTTTCCTAGAAATACAGAGTTTCTTAGGTTTTTCAGTCCTAATAGACATAGTTTTAGTTACTGCTCTCTTGATTTATGTTATGAATCATTTCAATTAAATGCTTAAAGTATTGTTCATACCCCTACTATACTGAAGGCACTGTTCTCATCACTAAAGGGGGTATGAAACAAAGACAGCTCTATTTCCTGGGAACTTCCAATAGAAAACACATACTGTTAAGTTCTTTCTTCTGTTGTTGTCCTGAAGTCTGTCATGAAATGTCAGAAAAAAATGTTGTAGAAGTTAGAAACAAAAGCTGAATGTTTATTCTAACTTTTTAAATGTCTTTTTTGTTTGTTTGTTTTTAACAGTCTAGCATTTTTATGGACTTGACTAATTATTGTGATTTTTTTTTTTAAGGCATTATCTCATTGAATTCTCCCAGTAAGGCTACTGAGGAGTACAAGCTAGCTCATCTCTTTATTATACCATTTTATGGTTGAGAAAAGAGACTGAGAAAAGTGCTTTGTCTGAGGTTAGCCTGTTGGTTTGAAACCGGGACAGGAAGGGAGGCCTCTTTCTAGCTCTTACATATGTTGGAGTGTTATAATGGATCTGGATCATGATGGGCCCAGTCTTTAAATAATAATGCAGAAGAATTGGTTACCTTTATTGTTGAAACAGTTCATCTGAGCCCAATATACAGATGTGTTGAAGGGCTTTTAGAAATGGGATAGGAAGTTGATTTTTAACTGTTAGTGTTATTTCAAGAGACTTTTTTGGTTATTAATGCAATATATTTGTTATAGAACTTTTAGAAAATACAGCAAAGTATATCTTTCACTCATTTTTTCCAATCATTCATACAGTTTTTAAACAAAATAGAAGTGTGCCTTAGGCATTGTTAATAGCGTATTTGCTTTATTCACTTAAAATCAGGAATGTTTCCCCATGTTATTAATTATTCTTCTAAACCTGAATTTTATATGTCCCATTCTATTAAATGTCAGTATTATATCTTATTTAACTTTATGTTTGGGCATTAATATCCTTGCGTGTAATTCCAGGGCATTATTTCCTTAGAACAAAAGTCTAGAATTGCTGTGTCAAAGACATGTACTTTTTTACAAAAGTCTGTTGAAACATATTGTCAAATTATAATTCCACCTCCAAAAGAAGGTTTTACATCTTTTTAAAGCAGTCACCAGTGAGTGATCATTTCCCCACATTTGTGCCTACACTGAGGGTCATCTAATGTTTCTTTTAAAATAACTTTAAACTATATGATAGGTGGGCAATGCTACTTTGTTTCACTTTATCATTTTTATTAGGGAGGGTAAGCATTTTTATTTATTTGTATATGTATTTACTTTCATGAATTTCTTTTTACTTTTTTTTGCTTTGTTTCTATTGGAATGTTGTCCCCCCCTGTTTTCTAACTTGCAGCAGTGCCTTCAATATTGAAAATTCTAGCTCCTTACCATGTGTATATTTTTCAGTTTGTCCCATTTTGTTTTTGCACATAAAAACTTCTTAATTTTTAGGTAATCCAATCTACTGATCTTTATGGTTTCTCATGCTTAGAAAGGGTTTCCTCAGATTTACCTTGTGTATCCTAAGAGACAGAGCTCTTAAATCATCTTCTCATAATCGTGAACCTCTTGTTACCAGCTGCATTTAAAAATTAATGCTTTCTATTCTTGTTAATTTGAGTGCTATCTGCTTTTATTCTAAGTATTCTACATATATGTAATGTGCTTTTTTTGGTTTTGTTTTTGAAACAGTGAAAAATTTATAATGAAATTTAAATATATAACGAATTTTATAATGAAATTGTAAAATCCACAGGCACCTATAAAACTTTTTCCTCTTCGGGGTATATGTATTTGGGTGATATGCACTTCCTTATTGTTGCTAATGTTTATGAAATAGCCATTAGATACTTGTCTGCCCAGATGAAAGATTAGTTTTAGGATGAGTGTTTGCCATTTGATGATAGCCTGTTTAGAGTTTTTATATGTTTTCACCTTTTAGATACTATCTTACAACCATTTAATGAAGAATAGTTTGAAACTGTGTCTAAATCTTTATTATATGCTCTGAAAGTTTTATAGAATGGTATGTGAATTTAAAAAATTATTATTATTTACATGTTTTTCTACTCTCTTTTAAGACTTAATTGTTGGAGCATTTGGTGTAGATAGAGCTGTATTATACAGGTGAGCATGTTTCAATATCCTGTAATACAGGCATGTTCTGAACTATGTGACATTTTTATAGTTAAGTCCTGTGTTTGAATTTCAGTTTATTTCTCTTGAAGTAATGATAAAATTTGTTTGTTCTTTCTAATCAAGTATTGTTGCATGCAAGTAGCATTTATACAAGGAAATCTCAAAGTAGGGAAAGGCGTAGATTTTTTAATTTAGAAAAGCATTCAGATTTTTTCCTCTTTGTTCTTTAAATTGTGTTAAAAAATGTTATCCTATATTTTAAATCTCTTTAAAATTTATGAGTTTACTTTTTCTTCTAAAGAGGCAAGAAATTAACTTCATGTTTATGCTACAGCATTCTGTGACCACAACGGCACTATGTAATGACTCTGCAAATCAGTATTTTTATTATGAGAGCAGTATGTATAGATCAATATACCTATATTTTTCAGCTTCATCCATGTTCCCGGTTATTCTCTATATTTAATCAATTCCCCATGCTTTAGGCTACTATCTGGCTTCCCAGGTAGATTAAGGTGTTTACACTTCCATGGGATGTGTTTGTATATGCTGGGATAATGAACATTAGTTCTGTATAATGGAATTTATGTTGGCCAACTTGGTACCACCTGTGTGTTCATGTAGATTCCAGGATTTATCATGATTGAGATTGGCATTCTAACCTGAGCCTACCAGATTTTACACAGGGTTTAATCCATGCATCTGAACTTTGGAAAACTATTTTAATTTACCATTTCAGTTTTTAAAATTGTTATAAAAAATTAATAATGCACATAGTAAAAGCTCAAATAGTACAGAAAGGGTATAAACAAAAAAAAATACTTTATCTCATGTCAGTTACTAGTTTATAAGTATACTCTACCAGAAGTATTCTGTGCATTCAAAAATTGTGTGTGTGTGTGTGTGTGTGTGTGTGTGTGTGTGTGTGCGCATCCTTTGTACATTGTGGGTTTTTTTCTCTCTCATATAAAAATTATATCTTGGATATATCTCAGAGATCATCTCATATCTCCACAGATGGATTTGTGTCACTTATTTCCTCTGCCGTATTACATTGCATTAGGTTGATGCCCCATGACGTTTTAACCTTTCTGCTGTGGGGGACTCAGTTCAGAGATGTTGGCCAGTTGACCCTCTTTGCCTGGAACATGGGACTTTTAGTGCTAAAATCAACAGAGTCCCTGGCAAACAGGAATAGATTGTCCTTCTGTGTTTAGGTTGTGTTTATTCTTTTTGCTATTATAAACAATGCTTTAGTAAACACTGCACTTACATATACCATGAATGTAAACCTAAAATGCTTAGGTCAATCTAACATTTCGAATAATTTTCTTTTTCTTTTTCTTTTAAACCAGGGCCAGACCAGTGATAACTGTAAATGCTGGCCTTGAAGTATACCCTAGCATTTTAAATCAAGACAATAAAACCTGCCCACTGCCTGGGACAGATCTCAAAGTTTCCTGGTAAGGGCATTAATTTAATAATAGTTATTATTGTGATTATTGGTGCAGTCATTACGAAAATAATTGAAAGTGAGTGGGGAAGCTAAAATATAGCTAAAATAGTTTCTGTGATTATACTTTCTTTTCATAGATTGAATTATGGAAAGTAGATATGTAGAAAGTAGATATGTAGAAAGCTCTAGAAACATGCTACAAATTAGTATGAACTTCATTTTAAATGAGTGATGCATTCTCAGTCAATATATTCAAAAAGGAGAAAAAGCTAATAAAATCACAGAACTCATTTATATATATTTTTAAACAGGCCCGTGAACATTTTAATTTTCAAAAGATGATTTTTTTCAGATTTAGTGTCTGAATAGTTGTATGAAACATGTATTAAATCTATATTATAAGTAATATATTACTAGGATAATATACTTGTCCTTCTACTTGTTCCCTTACTAGTTTCTAAGGAAAACTATAATTTTTTTGGCAAGTTTAGTGTGAATTTTTCTCTAGTCCAGTGTTTCTCAAGTCTCTGTTATTTGTATGCTATTTTTTGCTATATTATATGATGTTTTTGCTATATTTTAATTCTACCTGTATTTATAATTTTTTAAGCTTTTTTTTTTTTTTTTCTAAGTAGCCTCCACTCCCAGTGTGAGGTCCAATGTGGGGCTTGTACTCATGACCCTGAGATCAAGACCTGAGCTGAGATCAAGAATGGATGCTGACTAGGCCACCTAGGCCTCCCTAAAGTTTTTTTTTCTTTAAATTGATTCATGTTTTACTTAAAAAATATTTAAAAATAAGTTAGAGAAACCCAGTACCTTTCTCATACATGTCAAAATAAGTTATTACATTACAAAAAATCTTGACCCATTTACTACAAAAATTACTATGAGTACCCTACCTTGGAAGACACTGGTTACAGAGAAAAATCAGAACTTCTGGGAAAATGCAGGGTAGAATGATTGGAGCCTGAGAAAATTTTACTTCATAAGAGCTAATGAAAAAATGTTTTTCCTGATTCTGTTTTTGAATCATTACAGTTATTTAAAACATTTTTCAAAAATTTATTTCTTTCATTGGATTATGTTAAAAATTTAGTAATATTTTGTCTTAATTTATATTGATTAGCAGTGAAATTGTTGTCAGATTTTGGCTTTAAGTTTACTGTATTCCCTTTACTTACTCTGCATGCCCCTGTGAAGTTGATTGTAATAATTATGCAAATAATTCAAAGGCTTCAAGTACACTAAGCAGTAGCTTTCATATGGTTCAATTATGGCACATAGTATGAAATATATTTTGCATTGTAATCCACCAAAGACACATATATAATTAAAACAAAAGTTCCATGAAATCTTACCCTTCAATTTTATTTATTTGATTTATTTTTTTAAGATGGTGGCTAACCCATCTCATTAAACTAATTTCATGACCCATTAATAAACTCATTCATAACCCATTAGTAAATCGTGACAAACACTGTTCTACAGAAGTTTTCTAATTAAAGGAAGCTGTGGTGGGGTTTTTTAGTAAAGGAGACAATATTTTAAATCTGGTCAGTCATTTCCCTCATTGGAGTTGATCAGTAGGTTCTCTGAACGTAAGAGGAAGTTAGGAGATTCTTTTCTTTTTTTTCCTTTTTTTTTCATCAAGGTACCATGAAAGTAAATGTGCCTAAATTACCAAAGCATGAGTTAGGTTATTCTGTATAGTTTCATGTTTCAGGAATAATATTAAGACATGAGAAAAGATATAAAAGTCTTCACTAAACTGTGTATTAGAAATGTGAGATTTGGGGGTGATATTCAAAAATATGTCTAAAGTGGATTATAGGATTTGTATATATTTTTATTTTTCTACAGTTTTAATGTCAAGTTCTGCTTAAAGGCAGATGGCAAAGGAGCACTTCCCACGAAACTTAGTAAGTGTTCTATGGAAAAATTATATAATGATTCTACATCTGTAGCACTCAGAATGTATTTTAAGATTTTTGAATAGTTAGCACAAATAGTTGTTGTTGTTCATCGTTTGACTTTTTACGCTATTGCCAAGATTGTCATTATGTTAGTGACAGTTCTGAGAAGTAACAATAAAGTAGGGAAAGAGGACTGAATCTTTTGGATATGTGTTTGTGCATGAACATTCACATATAGGAGCAAGGCAAGGCATCTCTGGAAGGTGACTTTTCAGTAGAGACCTGAAGGAAATGAAGGAGCTAGGGGATGTCTGGAGGAGTATGTTGCACAGGGGAAATGGCAGTTTCAAGAGATCTGAGACAGGAATATGCTTAGTGTGTTTGAGAAACACAAGGAGGGCAGATTGGGTGGAGGAATGAACTGGAAGCAAAATAACCCTGCATTCTCACCCAATTTGACATGAAGTTCAGCATTTAGAGAAACTTAGAAAGTTGGGTTTTAAAGGTCTGCACTCTTATCCACTTTGAAGAAACTACTTAAAGAACTGAATCTTAGAAGGAGGTCATCCTAACAACTGTGCTTCAGATTATTGGTTGCACATTCATTTTAAGATAATTCTTGATCCAGTCAACTTTGGTCACCTGCTTCATGAGAGACATATTTGTCTGACAATCTGATAATGGCAGCTTCATTAGAAGTAGTAGTTGCAGGTGATGCAAACTGTGTCTAATAAAATGGTATGGGTACATATTAGTAAATATTTCTTAATTGCAGTCAGCAAGAAATTGCTGCTACTCCATTAATGGTGGAAGTCTCAGTTCACATACTTTCATGCTCTGAACTTCTTCCTCTCAGCTAATATTAAAAGATAAAAAAATTTCTTTCATCTGATAGTTATTTTACTACTATCATTATCTGTTATCTGGATTAATATATGGCGTTACTTCGGGGATCATTGGTTTGATTATTTACTCTTAAATATTTATTCAGAATTAATATGTTATAGTCTCACTACATTATATAGACATTTTTAGTGAATTACAGGGTAATTACTTCTTAAGTAAATATCTCTGTTTACATGATAACTCTAGTTATCTAGGACAGGTAGGTGTCCATAACGATTATGTTAGTTATAAATCCTTTGGGTTGTATAGACTTCCAGGTGGAGCTTCTTTTGGATAAACTCAAACAAAAAGGAGCAATTCGACGAGCCCTATTTCTCCATAACCGGTCACCAGGTCACTCTAAGAACATGACCATTTCAAGGGGGGGACAGATGCAGTGTGAGGAACTAGTAGCCTATCTGCGGGTAAGAGATACTTTTCTGCTTCATTATCTTTTACTTTTTACTAATTTTTTAAAATCTAAATGATTTTCACTTTGTATAAAGTTTTTGGTATTAAATCAAAAAGAAAATACCAAAGAATACACTTGAGAAATTTTGGCTTTTTAAGGTATCAAACCTGAGTAATGGATTTTTGCTCCTGGCAAACTGGATATTCCAAATGGCTGTTCTACAGTAATGCTACTGAATAAGTTATAACAAACATATTTTTAAAATATTACTAGATTCTCAAAACATAAACTAAATCTCCAGGGTCCAAAAAAAAAAGCACTCAGTTAAAAAACTACATCGGCAAAATGTGACCTGTGAGTTGTCTGTGAATATGTGAGCTGGAGTGACTGGGGAAAGGATGAGCAATAATTGCCCTCGAAGAAACAGACTCTAAACCTGCAAAGGCTTGAGGTGTCAGAATTATCAGTTGCAAAATATGAATTTTTATGAAAAGTTTAAAGAAAGAATAAACCTTTTAAAAAGAACACAAAAACACCAGTGAAGATTTGGAAGACAACGTAATTAAACAACCTCAATTTAACAAACCTATATAGAATAAAAAAATTGATCATATAAGGGTCACAGAAGAAGTCTAAACAGATTTCAAAAAGTCAGGATCGGAGAAAATGCACTGTTTGATCATGGTACAGTTTTTAGAAAGCAATAACAAAAGATAAATTGAGAATTAAGAATTGTGCTTTTAAATAACTTACAGATCACAAAAGAGATCATTATGGAAATTTACTTAGAAATGAATCATGAAAATTCTGCTTATCAAAATGTGTGGGATGTCACAGAAGCAGAAAATAAAGTAAATGTATAGCCTTGAATGCTATTTAATTTAAATGAAATATTGATCAAGAAAAAACTGAGGGAGGGCGCCTCGGTGGCTCAGTTGGTTAAGCGACTGCCTTCAGCTCAGGTCATGATCCTGGAGACCCGGGATCGAGTCCCACATCGGGCTCTCTGCTCAGCGGGAAGCCTGCTTCTCCCTCTCTTACACCCCCTGCTTGTGTTCCCTCTCCGGCTGTGTTTCTCTCTGTCAAATAAATAAAAATCTTTAAAAAAAAAAAAGAAAGAAAAAAACTGAGGGAAAACTAAACCAAAAAAATTTAACGCCATAAAATAAGGAATTATAAAGGGACATAGCTACAGGTAAAGAAGAGATTACAGTAATAGAATATTATAACAACCTTGTGCTGAGACATAGAAAAACTTAGACAAAACAGAGGTATTCTTAGAAAATCATAACACAACTGCCATAAGAAGAAAGAAAACCCGAATAAGCCATTTAACCTTGTAAATCATTCTAAAAATTAAGTTGACAGTTAAAAATCTTTACACAAAGGAAATTCAAATCCCAGGCGATATCAACCAAACCACGAAGAACAAGACATTCTAATATTAAGCTCTTTAAAGTAATAGAAGAATAGAAAATATGTCCAACTTAATTCTATGAAGCCAGTATAATTGAAACCTGGAATGGTAGAGGATAGTCCCAACAAGAATTTCATGCCAGTCTTTCAGAAAGACACAGGTGTAAAATTACTAAATTAAATACAAGCAAACTAAATCCTAGCAGTTTATAAAAAGAGATAAAATAAGCAAACCAATTTTGATTTGTTCTAGAGTGAGTTAACTTAAAAATTATAAGTATAATTTAACACATGAATAGATTGAAGAAAAATCTTGAATGTCTTAAATATAGGAAAAGCTTTTGATTAAATTAAATAACTCTTCATGATTTAAAGAAGCTTCAAGTTGGAGGTTTTCTAAGATGGTGGAAGAGTAGGGGACCTGATTTTTTTCTGGTCCCAGGATTCAGTTACATAGCTATCGTATCATTCTGAATACCTGTGAACTCAACCAGCGATCTAAGAAAAGAATGGTTGCAACCCTACAAATAGAAAAGTAATCACTTTCTGCAAGGTAGAAAGTGTGGAGAAGTGATTCCAAAGCGATATATGGGAAGATAAAATGCCTAGGGACAGAGTGGGCGGCAGGGGGAGCCTCCATAAGCCAGGACCAGTAAGTGATATAGCAGTGGAGCCCAAAATCAGAACTTTTAAAAGTGTGCTCCAGTGAGGGGCATCCCTACCTTAAAGCAGTTCAGGTGGCGAAGCAGGGTGGAATCCTAGGTGGCACAGTGGGCTCTTTGGATCCCTGGAGTCACAAGAAGATCATGGGTACCTGAGTGCGGCAGATTTCCCAGGCATCAGAGGAGGGAAGCTGGCTGCAGTCATTAAGCCAAGAAGTGGGGTTATCATGTTGTCATAAACCATGAACCACAGCGGTTTGGCAACTGCTCTCTGAGCAGGGGCCCAGCAAGCAGCAGAACCCTAGTGAAACCCTCCTCCCTCCTTCCAGAGGAACGGGAGGAGTGATGCAGGTGGGTGCCACAGGAGTGTGCAGGGTTTGGTGACTCCAAACAGAGTCACATGCCTGAGATAGAAATGCTCAGTCACAGGCTGGGTGAACACCGAGTGTGGACAGCGTCCAGGGAGATAGGAGTGATTGCCTACTTTTCCAGGAGGGTGCACTGAGTAGTTGGGAGTACAAGCTTTCAGCTCTGGGGCAGATATTGGGAAGCCGCATTTTCATTTTCATCCTCTAAAGTAAGGCGGAAAACCCTTAGGGAACTGAAGCCACATACAGCAACCTAGAGCTGCTTACTTAGCCTGGTCTCCTGGAAAGGATGGTAGAATTCTGTCCCAGGCAAAGACACCTGAGAATCAGAGCAACAGGTCCCCCCCCTCAGAAGATCAGCAGAATATCCTGCTAAGACCAAGTTACACAGGTCACACAGAAGTCTATAACTCCAGCGCTAGGGGAAAACAGTATATAGAATTCATGGTTTTTTCTCCTGATGCTGTAGTATTTCAATTTTTTTTCTCTTTCCTTTTCAACCAATTTCTTATTTTATCAGTCTTTTTTTAAAATAAATATATTTTAAATATTTAAAATAAAATATAATGTATTATTTGTTTCAGGGGTACAGGTCTGTGAATCATCAGTCTTACACAATTCACAGCACTCAACATAGCACATACCCTCCCCAGTGCCCATCACCCAGCCACTCCATCCCTCCCAACCCCCTGCCCACTCCAGCAACCTTCAGTTTGTGTCCTGAGATTAAGAATCTCTTATGGTTTGTCTCCCTCTCTGGTTTTGTCTTGTTTCATTTTCCCCTCCCTTCCTCTATGATCCTCTGTCTTGTTTCTCAAATTTCTTACATCAGTGAGATATGATACTTGTCTTTCTCTGATTGACTTATTTTGCTTAGCATAGTACCCTCCAGTTCCATCCATGTCATTGCAAATGGCAGGGTTTTGTTTTTTAAGTCCTTTTTAATTTTCATTTTTACATTTACATTCTATCCTTTCACTGTATTTAATTTTACTTTTATATATATATGTTTTTCTTTCTTTACAGCTTTCTAACAAAAAGACCAAAATACACACAAGATTCAGTGTGTTACTCTGTTCTGTTCACCTGTCTGTTTATATTTTCTCCTTTTTTTTTTTTTTTCAGTTTCGGGTTTGTTCATATTTGTTTAGTGTCTGTTTCTTTGGGGTTCTTGATGCCATTTTAGTATTTTGTCCTTCTGTTTACCTATTCTTCTCTGGACAGAATGACAAGAAGGAAAACCCATCTCAAAAAAAGAGAACAAGAGAGTACTGACTGCCAGGGACCTAATCAGTATGAATATAAGTAAGATGTTGGACCTAGAGTTCAGAATACCAGTTATAAAGATACTAGCTAGATTTGCAAAAAGCATAAAAGGCACTAGACAATCTCTTTCTGCAGAAATGAAATAACTAAAATCTAATCAAGTTGAAGTAAAAAAGGCCACTGAGGTGTAATAAAAAAATGGAGGCTCTAAATACTAGGATAAATAAAGCAGAAGAGAGAATTAGTGATATAGAAGACAAAATGATGGAAAGTAAAGAAGCTGAGAAGAGAGATAAACAACTATTGGATCATGAGGAAAAAATTCAAGAGATGAGTGATACCATAAAAAGAAATAATATTAGGGGAACCTGGGTGGCTCAGTTGGTTAAGCGACTGCCTTCGGCTCAGGTCATGATCAAAATAGGTCAACACCCTGACATATAATAGGGAAGCTTGCAAAGCTCAGAGACAAAGAGAGAATCCTGAAAGCAGCTCAGGACAACCTTAACCTTAGCCTACAAGGGTAGAAACATTAGACTGGCAACCGAACTATCCACAGAGATCTGGCAGGCCAGAAAGGACTGCATGATATATTCAGGATGCTAAATGAGAAAAAGATGCAGCCAAGAATACTTTATTCAGGAAGGATGTCATTCAAAATTGGAGGAGAGAGAAAAGCTTCCAGGACATATAACAATTAAAAGAATTTGTGATCACTAAACCAGCCCTGCAAGAAATAGTAAAGGGGATCCTCTAAGTGAAGAGAGAGCCCAAAGTACCATAGACCAGAAAAGGAGAGAGACAATACAGAGAAACAATGAATTTACAGGGAATACAATGGCACTAAATGCCTATCTGTCAGTAGTTACTCTGAATGTAGATGGGCTAAATGCCCAGTCAAAAGACACAGGGTAGCATATTGGACAAATAAGCAAGAACCATCCATATGCTGTCTGCAAGAGATGCATTTTAGACCCAAAGCACCTCCAGAATGATAGTGAGGGGGTGGAGAACCATTTGTCATGCTAATGGACATCAAGAGAATACTAGGGTAGTAATCCTTATGTCAGACAAATTAGATTTTAAACCAAGACTGTGATAAGAGATGAGGAAAAAACACTGTA
>PITA01017577.1:0-42860 GCA_004023965.1 Spilogale gracilis | reverse complement strand
AGAAAACTGCAGACTCACAGTTGCAATTGATTCAATAAACCTCATGCATCAGAAATGCATGGAAAAACCACACCACGGTACACTATCATACTGTACAACTGAGTGAAGAAAACATTGTCTTTCTTTATTTTTCTATTTTATTTTTTTCAGTGTTCCAAGAGTCATTGTTTATGCATCACACCCAGTGCTCCATGCAATACATGCCCTCAGTACCCACCGCCAGGCTCTCCTATCCTCCCACCCCATCCCTTCCAAAACCTTCAGTTTGTCTCTCAGGAAATGTGAACTGGGGTAAATCAGAGAGACAAAGCATGAGAGACTTTGGACTCTAAAAAACACTGTCTTCATAGCAAGTCGGGGAAAAAAAGACATATAGAGAGGAACAAAGATGAGAACAAAAGCATGTAAACACAAAGACGATGGAAAAGTATCCTTCAAGCTTTTTTCTTTTTTAATGGCATTCAGAATCATATGAGTATCCCAAAAGTGCAGTAAAAGCATTAGACAAACTATAACATCTATTTCTGATCAAAACTCTCCACATACTAGAAATAGAAGATGATTGTTTCAACTGGATAAATGGCATTTACACAGAGCCTACAGCTAATGTTGTAGTTATTCAAGAAAACAATGTGTTCCATCTAAGACTGAGAGTAAGGCTAGCATAATGTGCTTTCGTCACTTCCACTTGGGATCATATCAGAAATCTTAGCCAGAGCAATGAGGCAATTAAAACTGTAAGAGGTTTCTTTTTCTGTGAAGAAGGATAGCAGAATCTAAAATTCATCTGGAAATAATTCAAAGGTTCTAAAATAGATAAAAGAAATGAAAAAATTAAAAGTTGGAGGACTAACACTGATTTAAAGACTGATTATAAAGTAAAACTGCAGTAATCTAGACTGTGTGGTTTTGGCACACAGGTGGATAACTAGCCAAATAGAACAGAACAATCTAGAAATATATCAACACATACAGGTGCAAAAGCAATTTAGTAAAGAAATGACTGTGCTTTCAAAAAATAGTGCAGGAACCACTGGATATAGATATGCAAAATAATGAACTTAGGTCTATAACTTCTATTACATGAGAAAAACACCTCAAAAATGTATGATGGACCTAAAGGTAAAATATAAAACAATAAAAAAAAACTTACACAAATACAAAATACAAAAACGGTAAAAATGGGCAAACTAAAAACTTAATTAAAAGAGATACAAGGACAGCACATAAAAGATGCTTGAAACTATTAGTCTCTGATGAGAGAACTGCAAAATAAAACCACTGTAAGATAACACTATACTACATATATATATAAATTGCAAAAATCTAAAAGACTGACCTTACTAAGTGTTAGAAGCGTTATAATGATCGGAACTCCCATACATTGGTGATAGAAATTCAAAGTAGTATAACCACTTGGAAAAATTATCTTAAAAATTGAATCTATTTATAATAGATGTTCCAGCTCTTCTACTCAGATATTCATTTAGGAGAAATGTGTATAAATAGTTGTATGGACATAGTTTACAAGTTTCTGAACAGCTCTATTTTTAGTAGTTAAAAACTAGAAACAAACCAAATGTCCCCCAAAAGGTGAATGTATAAACAAACTTTGATATTTTAATATAATGAAATGCTATGCAGCAATAAAAAAGATGATCTCTTTGCTGAATCCTACAACATGAATCAATTTCAAAATAATTACACCGAGTCAATCAAACCCCACAAAGGAATGCACAGTGTATGCTCTATTTATATAAAAATCACAAAATGCAAAATGCAAATTATTCTATAGCCTCATAAAGGAGATCAGTGATTGTCTTGTCATGGAGGGAGTTAAGGAGGGACAGTTTCCCTGGGTCATGAATATGGGGGTGAGGGTTATGTTCATTATATTGTGAGTGGTGATAGCTTCATGGAGGTATATGCAGGTCAAAACTTAACAAATAGTACACTTTCAATATGTACATTTACATTTTGCCAATTTTACTTCAATAAACCTGATTTTAAATTTTCAAACTTCCAGCTTCTCCTGAGAAAGTGGGGCTTTTGCTGCATTACATCTGCATAAGTTCATGGCCATGGAAACTGTATTTTTCCAATATTTGCTCTAAGCTGCCATGGTCCTGTCCTTTTTTGTTGCCCTTATCCTGGTTGATTCATTTATTTGCCTGCTTTAGAGATTTGGATTTCTGACCCTCAGTGGATTTCTTGTCTTCGGTTAACAAGCAAAAGGAGGCTAAAATAGTTCCTTCTGTCAGCGTGAAAGGAGGAACTATGCAAACTCATTTTATGGCATCCCGTTATTTGGTCCCACCTGATTTTCCAAACCTATTTCTGAACCTTCTCTTTGTCAGCTCATACATACAAAAACTCTGTATTTCTTACTCACTATTGCGTGCATCTCCAAACAAGCTTTATGGGTTAGCCCAACCCATTGCTCACTTGGTTTGTTAACAAGGTCCTTGTTTTCACCATCAGCATAGAAAGGAGGGAAGAAAAAGAAAGGACACAAGGTTCGGAATTTTCATTTCTATCAAATGCCAACTGGAGAGCCATCTTATGTCTTTAAAAAGAAAAGAACCTATGCCAGAAAAATAATTTCTTACCTTCTGGTACAAATATAAAAGGCTTTAAAAATTAAATGACCTCTCTGAAAATGAGAGGTTGTGTAAGTTATCATCAACCATTTCATCATGATTTAGGTGTGATGGGCCAGGTGATGCTCAAAATCTTTCTCGTATCCTTAGTCCTAAATCTTCAGATGTCAGGATATTGCTGAATCAAGCCAGTAAATTCCAAGTTATGTTAGGTCAACCCACGTTATAGATCATATTTTAATCTTTTTTCCTCCTGTATGGTCACCCCAACCATGCTGCCTTTGGCTTGAAATATTCTTTTTATTCACTTTCTTCCAAAGATAAAGAATACTAAATGTGAGTATTAAATGACTTCATAATATTAATTTCACTTTTTATAATTTCTGCTCAGATAACATTAAATATGAGGTAATTATTGCTTCTATATTTTGCATGTCAGTCTTAAATTTATTCCCAAATATATCAATATTTGTAATAGCTTCACAAGATATACTTACAAATAAAACTTCTCATCCCATACTGGATTCAAGTTTCCAAAAATGGTTTTAGTTCTTCTTTTGTTCTTTCCCACTTGAACAGTAACATACGGGTCACTTGACCCTGTTTTGTCTTTTGCCTGTAAGCCTTGTGCTGAAACCACTGAAATAAACCAAAATGGACATTTTAATAATAGATTTTCTCAAATAACAACAACAAAAAATGGTAATGAAGGGCAGATTTTCTAACATTTTGCATCCTGGGTTTGTGGATACTTCCCCATCGCTTTTATTGCCATGAACATTAGGACTTAAAAATATTTCATGAAAGAATTAAAACACTGAATATTAAAACCTTCCTTAAATACTTGCTTTTGCCTGTAATGAGTGGCAGCTATAAACATACACTTCCCTATTCATACTAGCTACATACTTACACACACATTACTATATATATATATATATATGTGTGTGTGTGTGTGTGTGTGTATAAAGAAATAAAGATGTACATACAATGTACCAAAAGTTATCCCACATAATTCAAAGGTCTGTGATTTAAGATGTATTTCTGTGAGTTGACTGTCACTATTGAACAACTCAACCTAAAAGAACAAACCATCTTTATTTTATCTTGTAAGTACCATTACGAGTAAGTTAAGAGGCTTGGCTAATGTTTGTCTAGTTAGAGGCAACTTCAGAAGTTCCTATTACCAGACATCACTAAGCTTAACTTGCCTTGACTCAAGGATCAAATGTTTGACGGGGTACTGATCAAGGATTAAGTAAAATGATGTGTGTTTTCTCATTAAGAAGCACTGACTAAAGAGATTTTTAGCTACTCTTGTAATTTATCAGTGGCAGACAGCTACAAAGCCAATCTCTTGTAAATTGCAGAATATTGATGAGAGTATTGTAAAAGAGAAACATCTTCCTCTAGAAGAGCTCTTGATTAGAACAGACTGCAATTACTTCAATTATTTAGTATATACTTTAGAAATTCCAAATACGGACTGTACCTCTTATCAATATTGCTAAGACTGAAAAACTCTACTTATTTTACCTATAAATTATCATTAGTAGTGATTTCTAAAACATATAAAAATCTCAATGTGGAATCAAAATTTTAAAGAAAGCTATTTTTACCTGTAATGGTAATTTTAGCTGACCACTTAGATGTCCCATCTAGTACACTCTGCTTGGCTGCTTTTGTATACTGCACAAAATCTTCTTTAGAAATCTGAAACATTTCCTGAATTACTTCAAACACCTCTGGCCTGTTTTTCTCCCTAATTTTCATTCTTTCCTTCATAGCTGTAATAATGGTCTGAGTCTTGTCTTCAGCACCATGCTTAGAACTCTTTTCTGCTGCTCCTATAATAGAAAAATCAATGATGACGTAAATGCACGCAGTTACTTGTGGATGGCTCAAGAGAGGGAGAGAAATAAGAAATAGGAAAATGAATAAGTCAGCGTACCTTCTTCATGGAACATCAGGACAAGATAAATGCTACTGGACAAAATATCTAGGCTGAGATTCAGAACCAGCCTGTGTGTTAGTGGGAAGAAAATGGGCTTCCACAATTCCCAGCTTTTTCAGTTGTATTATTTGATTAAATCAGGGGTCTTACAAATTTTTGATATGAATTTTCAAAGAGCAAAAAGAATGCACGCAAAGATGGCATGTACCACATGCAAAACAAAATTGAGAAATAGGATTTATAGGGCACACGTCTCCCCAAACTCAGTATTTTAAATACTTGTGTGTTCAAAGTGCTTAACTATTTTTAATGATGGAATTTATCATAATTAAGTGCTTAGATCCTTCTTGTAAAATGAATCCCATTGTAAGATTTTACTTAGAATTAAAGTGATTCTGCTGTTTAAAAAGTATTTGGAAACCAGTGGGCTAGATGAATACAGGATGGATGGATCACAGGCCTGAACTCTCATTCTGTGACATGGCCATAGTTTTTAATAGGCTGAATTCTTTCTACTCAAAACCCTTTTGATTTCTAGGATTTTTATTTTTATCTTTTATGATTGGTCTCAACGTTCTGGGTATTTTTGTTTTTAACACTAGTCCTTTAGGCAATGAAGGATTTCCAAAAATCCGTTCTTGGATCCCTCACCTTCTCCAACCACCCACCAGATATTTTCAGTGCTCTGTGTGGCCTGTGGGTTTCGCAATATTCCATGACACATTCACAATGAACCATGATTCCAACTCTCAGGATTCCTTAGTGAGTTTGAAATGAGAAAGCAAAACCCCAAGGACCAGTGTTGTAGGAGTGGCCGCTGGTGATACCAAATATTTCTGGGTGCCAAAGGAAGGTGATGGAGTGAAAAGAATAAAAAAACAAAACTCTGTAACAGATCCAATTTGCATTGACATGACTGTATCACCTAACTTATAATTTTTTGAAATATATTTCTGAAATAGCCATATTAATATCTGATAGAATGTTTAGAGATTAAATGAGATAATTTCTACCACAAAGAAGAGACAGCCTTACTAATGTTCTTTGACTCTAAGTCTTTGAACACTAAGCCCAACTGAAGCACAGAAGCTGAGACAAAGAGGAAAAGGTCACCTATTAGCTTTCCTTATCATAAATTCATATTCAACAGCAGTACTTTAGTGAAAATCTTGATTTGAAAGTATGACATTTGTTTCCTAAAGTGGAAAAAACACATTCATAATAACCAAGGTATAATAAGAGAAAGTTAAAGGGAGGACTATTCTAATGGTATGAAGAGCAGATTCCCTGTCTTTATCTTAAAACAGCAACAACAACAACAACAACAACAAAAAAACAAAAAACAAAAACTTGAGGACTTAAAGCACATTAAAAAAAATATGAAACACGAATGCATTACATTTAAGGTAACTTGAAAGGACATTCCAAATGCCCTAGTCATCTGTTAAAACAGGCCATAGAGAAGCTACACATTTGTAAATTGCATATCCTTAAACAATTAATCATGTTTGTGTTTTATTACCAATGGTCTGATTGCACATGCTTAACTCTTATACAGTAAAACTAGCTTAGAATACACTGAATAATTCCAGTTACCCCATAGGCATATGTTACTTCAAGTACTGAAATATTAAATACAAAGAGCAGTGGTACTTTGAAAAAATCACTGCAAGACTCAAAGTGCCCCCGAAGTTTAGTACGTGACAGCCATCCTAAGAATGAATGTTCAAAAGGTGTGAAGTGCCATAAGATGTAACTCTCACCCAAATTTCTAAGTAACTATTATTGTTTTGGCTCTTAGTACTCCCAAAGGTTATAGGGAAAAAAAAAGTGTTAAAGTCCTTGAGATTTAAATATATTTTGGATTGTTTTTCTAAATTCATGAAGAGCCAGCGGACGACCACCCACGTAATAATGCCCATTCAAGTAATCACTATCAAATTCAAAGGTAGACTATATCAAGAAATTTTTATCTAAGGGAATCAAATCTCTACTTAACAACAGCCTCCTGCATTTTTAAAAGAATTACAAAAGCATGACTATTAGCTGTGAAATCTTTCACCAATGCTCTTGATGTTGGAGTAGAAAACTCTTAATTTGTGGACAACAGACAGACTATCAACTGTGAAACCACTATTCTGGGGAGAGCAGGTTAACAGAGGCTTATGTTTAAACCTTTTATCTGTTATCTTTAGAAATAGATATGTGGCGTTTAAAAAGTCCTAATTTTAGGGGCGCCTGGGTGGCTCAGTTGGTTGGGCAACTGCCTTCGGCTCAGGTCATGATCCTGGAGACACGGGATTGAGTCCCACATCGGGCTCCCTGCTCAGGGGGAAGCCTGCTTCTACCCCTCTAACTCCCCCTGCTTGTGTTCCCTCTCTGGCTGTGTTTCTCTCTGTCAAATAAATAAAATCTTAAAAAAAAAAAAAAGTTCTACTTTTACGTGTTTGCAGTCAAATGCTCTACCAATGAGCTATACCCCCTACTTTTACGTGTTTGGATCTGAGGGAAATGATTCAAATTAAATCTATGTAGTTTGGAGATACAGAGACAAATCTGTAATTAATTTTTGTCACTGATCTACAAGCACTTTCTACTGCCTATTGTTTACTGAAGCTTATTTTCCTAATGAAACTATTTCTGAGATGGCTGCAATTTGCCATGAATTTCCAACACTTTGGGCTTATTATTTTCCTTCAGGCTTGGTCTGTTTATCTCAAAGTCATCAGAGATAAACTTAAATTTGCATTTATATGACTCTTCCTTCAAAGTATATGACAGAAGGTCTAGTAGCTTCACTGAAATACAGTGAGTAATATGTCAATCAAGGATCAACAATAAATGAGATCAAAAGAGATAATGTACAATGAAAGCACTCTGTAAAATGTAATACATTATCCAAATGGAATGCATCATTATTACTTTTAAAAAACACTTAATTGATGGGTCAGAGGATATAATTACGCACAACAAAATTCATCCTTGCAAGAGATAGAATTCATCCATAAACAGAGGCAAACTTATCTAACGTCGTTCCTTTCTACATAATTTAAAGGGAAAGCCATTTAATCAGAACCCTCACTTTATCTATAATTTTTATTTATTACCAAAACATATAAATTTCATATGAAATTCAATTTTACCACCTCTGCATGACAATTCATGGTTTTAGTGTTTCTTTCAGATTATTTATATACTTTTTGTTTTTTTACAGATTTTATTTATTTATTTATTTGACAGAGAGAAACACAGCGAGAGAGGAAACACAAGCAAGGGGAATGAGAGAGGGAGAAGCAGGCTTCCCGCCGAGCAGGGAACCCAATGTGAGACTCGATCCCAGGTCTCCGGGATCATGACCTGAGCCGAAGGCAGTTGCCGAACCAACTGAGCCACCCAGGCGCCCCTATTTATATACATTTAACAGCTGCAAATGTCTCTCTTGGTCTTAATCTCTTTATTTTTCTCAAAAGTGATTCTAAAAATTTCTACTTTCTTCAAGTCACTTACCACACCTCATTAACCTTCATTCTCAGCATATGATCTTATCTCTTCCTTAACAGAAATAGAGGTTCCCTAACTCAGTAACACACTTTCTCCCCTCCCCTCTAGAAGAAAACAAACAAACAAAAATAGCAACAAAAACAAAACCAAACCTGACCTGTAATATTAGCAGATTTCAATGGGGTAAAATATTCCTAACATGGCTTATTTCAAGCAACTGTCTAGCAAAATTCTTAAATATTTATCAGTCACCACTGGCTCAGCTGCCTGTAAATACTTGTAGCTTACACACAAGCCTGTAAGGCCAACCTCAACTGAATGTGTGTGCCAAGTCTCAAGCATGCTCTTTAGAAAATAAGATACATTTGACAAAAAGAGAAGATAAAATATTTCCTGGAGGAACCTAAAATAAAATGATTGCCATCTCTGAGTATTTAATTTGGCTCTGGGTTCAAGTTTATGTCTTAGGAACTTTGTGTATGTTCTCACCCTAAGGCCACGATCCTGGAAAAAATGAAAATAAATTCAGTGTAAAATAATACACATGCTGTGGAGTCTTATAAAAAGACAGAATAGGTTCACCTGGGTGGCTCAGTCTTTAAGCGTCTGCCTTCGGCTAACCTTCAGGTCATGGTCCTGGAGTCCTGGGATTGAGCCCTGCATCAGGCTCCCAGCTTGGTGTGAAGCCTGCTTCTCCCTCTCCCACTCCCCCTGTTTGTGTTCCCTCTCTTGTTCTCTATCAAAGAAATAAAATCTTTGTAAAAAAAAAAAAAGAAAGAAAGAAAGAGAGAAAGAAAAGAAAGAAAGAAAAGAAAAGAAAAAAAAAGAAAAGAAAAGAAAAGAAAAAAGAAAAGAAAAGAAAAGAAAAGATATACTGGGCACAGGTTTGGAATTTTCAGAAAACAAAGGCTGTGCCATCATTAGAAAGCAGAAACTGGTTGGCCTACATACCTCTTGTACTTAGAGTCAGCATAAAACAAGGGCACAAGTCCAAATATAAAATGGTAGAAATACATCAAGAAAATCACTTTTCAATAAGGCAAAGGAGCATAGTGGCTCATAATGCTTTGCATATGCTAGAAGGTGACAGTCCTGTGTGAGTCCTGACTTGTCACTTATTAACCATCTGAAATTGGACTATTTTATCTCTGTAAACCTAAGTTTTCTTATCTGGAAAACAAAAGAAAATAATAGCATCGATCTAAACAGGGTTACTGTAAGGATTAAATGAGCTAATGCAATACAGTTCCAATACTAATAATTGAGCAAATATAAGGTCTGGATGTCACAAGGTGAAGATACAAGCAATTATTGAAGGATTTTACATTAACATGGATATTGGGGATTTTGGCTTTAAGATAACTTGACCTGTAAAGCAACTCCATGAAAGCTTTCTCCACGGACAGTGCCACACCCAATGTCTGCCACATGCTTAATGCTCGAGAACTACTTGCTAGATGGGAGACAGTGAAGTGCTTGAAAATTTAAGAAAAAAACCAGGGGTGCCTGGGTGGCTCAGTTGGTTAAGCATCTGCCTTCAGCCCAGGTCATGATTCCACAGTCCTGGGATCAAGCCCCAACCACTTCAGGCTCCCTGCTCAGCGGGGAGCCTGCTTCTCCCTCTCCCTCTGTAGCTCCTCCTCCTTGTGCTCTTACTCTCTTTCACTCTCTCTCAGTCCTCTCTTAAATAAATAATAAGATCTTAAAAAAATAGTTCAAAGAAACTAGAAGGAATTATTATATTTTTATTTTTCATCTCCATAAATTTTACCTGCATTTGAGGCTGGTGAGCACTGGATGTGACATACAACTGATGAATCACTGAACACTATAATACACTATATGTTAATTCATTAAATTCAAATAAAATAAAATACTACAAATGTGTTTTGGGTGGTTTTAGCTAAGGGGCCTTAAGAGTATTATTAACTCTTTTCACATATGTAGAAAATGATGCTCAAAGGTTCTGAACCATTGCAGTAGCAGCAGGATTAGAAACCAGATCATTCTCAAGTAACTGAGGACTAGCTATAGATAGGGATATGAAGCTATCCACTGCTTACTGATGTTGCATACCTGTACAGCATACTCACCATTTTTGTCCCCCACAGCAGCCTGACCCTAAAACCGAAGATGCTCCATCATTAGTTTATTCCTTTAAGGTTCAGAAAATGACCACTGTATTACAGTAACTCAACTACTGATGCCTCTTTTACTCAAATTTATTTAACAGAGATTTTTCTCCTGAGTGTTGCAGATAAGTCCATGCAGTAAGTATATTGGGAGAGGGACACACTCCTAGGGTGGAGAGCTGGCCACAAAGGACAGGCCTTGAGTCATCATCATGATGTGAGGCCAACATCTGGGCAGGATAATTCGCCTGAAAATCAGAGGTACTACATGGAAGAGTGGAAGAAGACCATAAATAAAATTCATCAACTTACCATTTTTTCCCCAATACAAGATTTGCATATTTCTTTATCAATTAGGACAGAACGCTACACTGGGAGTTCAGAGACATGGGTTCTAAGCCTAGGTAAAATATTTATTTGATTCTTTTTGACAAGAAACTGGATTATGTGAACTCAGTAAAATCAGTAGATTGGGTTCTCTAATCCACTGAACTCTAAGGCTCCCTTAGAGGGAGAATCTATGATTCTACAAAAGAGTGATCTTTAAACCATTACATGGTATTTCTAACTGTAGCTCTCATGCCCTCGTTTGTTGCTTAGCCAACATTTATTAAGCATCTGACTAAGCTACAACCTGTGCTAAATTCTGGAGAAATAAAGAGAACAATTTTTTATTTTATTCTTAGTGGTGTGTGTGTGTGTGTGTGTGTGTGTGTGTGTGTGTGTGTGTGTATGTTGACAGACTGCAAAGTCTTCAGAAAAAGATTAGCAAAACAATAAAGGTTCTAAAAATCTGAAGACTCCTTATTTGAAAAAGACAAGTATTTGAAAAATGGTCATAGGAAGTCCATTTGTTAAATATTTTCTCCAGTGGTAAGATTAAAGGATAAGAGTTTAAAGAAGAGAAGTTACTAGGAGGCAGGGCTTTGTTCAAGCTATAACTTACACATTCAGATATTCTAATGATGAATTAGACCTGCCAAGGTCTAAATTTTTCTTAGCAGTGTTCAAACTGACCATTTTGAGAAAGAAATCACAGAACATCCTCATTTTCACAGGAAGCTGGCTACATTAGCTAGACCTTCCCAATCTGATGTCCCACTTTTTTATTTTCTCCTTTTCTTCCATCGTAGACATAAGTGGAAGTCTTTTATACAAGGGGTGTCACCACTGAAAATTTCTTGCTTAAAGCAATGAAAAGAGAAATTTCTTAAGGAAGTATCATTGATACTGTAGGGTCAATTTCTAATTTTACTATAGTTATTGTAGGAAGCAGTGAAGTTGAATTGATATACCTGCAAAGCCTCTTTCTGTTCAGTGCAAGGTTGGATTTTAGGAAAACAGTAAGAAGGTATTACTAAAGAAAACACTACCTTCCTGGAGCCCTCATACCTCACCCTCATTTTCCCCAACTATTTTTGATTCTTCCAATTTTTATGTGCATTTTAATGAATAACCCCTGAGGAAAAATTTGCCTAATTTAGCCAAAAATCCATCAATGTATCTTAAGAAACAGAAACAGAATATAAAAATGTTTCCAAGGTCTAATGAATGTATGACATCTTTAGTCTCTAAAGCGGAGAAGAGTCAGCTCATTTCTGATGTATAACCTACATCATTTTTTTCCTTACTGGATTCACGCCAATTGTTTCTAGATGGCAATATCTTTGTTTTTTCAAATGTCACTGCCCTAACACACTTATTTCTTAAAATGCCTGTCTACAATTCATTTTTTTAAATAAGTAGACTGAATTCTAATTGGATTATAAGAGTATACAAGTTAGCTCAGTAGTATTCAATCAATCCCTCTTTTGTTTAAGCAGTTATTCCTAAATACACTTTTTATTTTTCAAAGAGATACTACGCATTTTGGAAAAAAAAAATGCATTCATTACCATTAACAGCCTCCATCTGATGTGATGGTGCAGGGAGAATACTAAGAAAGTGAAGAAAACTGTAGAATGTGCATATGACCAACTACAAAACCTGCTGTGACAGCATTTATGATTTAATCCTTATTTTGACTTTTTCCCCTGATCCCCCTCATTTTAGGCAATCCTTGGATGTTACACATTCATTGTATTCATATGAACAATAGAGGGGACATTGTTTACATGTGAAAAAAAGATTTGCCACTGAAATCATGAGTTTACATAGAGTTCTTTGCAGTGTTTTGTTTTCTGTAGTAATTTAAGGATTGAAAAGTCAGTAATACACATTCTAGATGGTGATGTTTTGGCATTTCGGGACCTAATCTAAAGTAGCAGTATAAAGAATTTTTTTTGGAAATGAAAAATTTAAGATAACTTGTCATAAAGGTCGAAGTATAAAAGGATGGGAAGCCATTAATATTCATCAAGTATCTACTATGGCCGGACTCTAAGCAGACTATTTCGTTTAGTCTTCCCCAAAACCCTCTGAGGTAAATTTTATTATTCCTGTACATTTGGTGAAGCAAAATGAAGCCCTTAGAAGTTAAAAAACTTGCCCAAGGTCACATATCTGGTAAGTTAGATATGTCTTCAATATTCAAACACAAAATCTCCCAGTTCCAAGAATATGACTCCTTCAGGCAGTCACCAAACAGGCTTGGGAAGGGATTCAGAGCACAGCAATCCCAAGGGTGTGCCTTAGTCCTGGTCTGAGGAACATGACTTTACACATCCCCACTTTCCACACAGGGCTACTATGAGATGGAAGAGACCAAACTGATCAGAAGTCACTTTCAATATTTTCTACTTGGAAGCGTGACATTGCTCTGAGGCATCTAAGTTAGCTCTTGGAACTATGGGAACAGATCATCAACGGTATGGCTTGACGGATGGTATGTGAATCCCCCTGTGGTAGGAGGGGTGGGGGGGTTGGAATCACTGAAAACCAGCAAGAGCTGAAGAGCTCTAATCTGAAAACATGGAGGATAAGGCAGGCTCTGCATATATGTCTCTACCCTCATCAGGTACTCACTCTGCAAACAGTCAGCATTGAGGAGGTCCTGACACTTTTCATGGCATTTCACTCCACACTCCAGACACTTCATGCCTTGACGAGCGATGCCCCACAGGAGCCCTTCACACTCGTAACAGTAGGTGGGTGTTGTTGCCGTCCAGACTTCGAAATTGTGGGGGGTGGTGGAGGACATGGGGTAGATCAGTGCCTGCAAGGTCTTCTTGAAGACATGTATTTTCTGTAAAGATGGGTTATAATGCCAGCCAAGTCACTGGATTTGGAAAATTTCAACATAAAACTATTTCATCATTTTTCCCCGAAAATACTATTTTGAAAGAGCCCTGTAATTATTGACAAGTCATGAGAGTAAGCACAGTAATTCTGTTCACTTATTCCTCTCTCAGCATTCTAGAGCCCAAGTCAGTCATTTGAACACCAAGAACTCCCTCATCTCCCAGACTGGACGAGGTTCCACTGTTGTGCAATTTCTTTCATAGCAGCAAGTAGCTCTAATTACTTGATAATGTCCATGTCCTGCTACACTGTGGACTCTATGAGGCTAAGGATGATGATATAGATCTCCTTTGCCTAAAGTGGTTCTTGGTAAAATTGTGAAGTAGATGGGAAGCATTCTTTTTTTTTTTTTTAAGATTTTATTTATTTATTTGACAGAGAGACAGATCACAAATAGGCAGAGAAGCAGGCAGAGAAAGAGAGGGAAGCAGGCTCCCCGCCGAATGGAGAGCCCCATGCAGGACTCGATCCCAGGACCCTGAGACCATGACCCAAGCCGAAGGCAGAGGCTTAACCCTCTGAGCCACCCAGGCACCCTATAGATAGGAAGCATTTTTAATGTTGACACTAACCCTCCAGAAACATCCCCACCCCTCTTTTGTACTCTACTAAGGCCTCTTTTTCCTGACTCTGTACTCAGGTCCCTGACACTTCAACCCTTCCCAGCCCCCAAAGTATGCTCATTCTGCAATTCCTTCTGCAGGGGACTGCTTCCATTGCCTATCATTTCAGAAGAAGCTCATCAACTAATTTGTAAGAGACCAATAATAGTAGGTAAAGGCTAAATGTGGCACTCTCTCAAGGGAATGGTAATATTTTAAGGGGAGATAATTTTTTATAGCATATGGAAAGACTTTCAATGACAAGCCATTGGTACAATAGAAAACCTCACTGCATGAGTACCCAGGAGACCTGCGCTCCCTCGCACAGGGACAATCACAGGACATTTCACATGGGTTTTTTCAGGCCATATTTACAGCCAGTCTTCCATATCTATCGTCTTAGTGTCTAACAGTGCTTATCACTGTCCCTGTCACATACTTGGGGTACAACATGTATTTTGTGGAGTGAATGTTCTGCCTTTTAGGAATCTTATAATCCACAGAGAGACTTAGGTCTCTAAGCCTTACTTTCTTCTCCTACATATCTAACTATGTAGGTGACTTCTTTTTTCCTTTTTTAAGACTTCATTTACTTGAGAGAGAGCATGAGCTGGGGGAGGGGTAGAGGGAGAGTGAGAAAAGCAGATTCCCTGCTAAGTTCAGAGCCCTCCTGGGGCTCAATCCAAGGACTCTGAGATCATGACTTGACCTGAAGTCAGATGTTTAACCTAGTAAGTCACCTGCAGATGACTTCCTCAAAGAAAGACTATCATTCTCTGAAATGACATTTACAGGTAATTTCACACAACTGCCTGATGCATAATGAATGCATATTTACACAAATCCTATAGGAGCCTAGCATTTACATGAAACAATTATATTTTGCATTAATAATCCTTAAATCTAATTTTAAAATATCTTAAATCTCATTTCAGATTATCTTCACAGTGTTGGAATGACCAATGTTACATAATTTTTCAATTTCACAGCATGGTAAACAGCATATTTCCCTTTATTAAGACATTCCCCTCACTGTGTGTTTTCTCCGAATGTTTGGTAATGGTACTGGATGGCTCCCTGCTGGGAGTTAAGCTTCATTAAAATTTAAAAAAAAATTAAATTAATTAAAATTAATATTTTTTCTAACTTTTGGGCACCTGGGTGGTTCAATGGGTTAAGCCTCTCCTCTGCCTTCGGCTCAGGTCATGATCTCAGGGTCCTGGGATTGAGGCCGGCATCCATCTGGCTCTCTGCTCAGTAGGGAGCCTGCTTCCTCCTCTCTCTCTGTCTGCCTCTCTGCCTACTTGTGATCTCTCTGTCAAATAAATAAATATATTTTTTTAAAGATTTTATTTGACAGAGAGAAACACAGCTAGAGAGGGAACACAAGCAGGGGGAGTGAGAGAGGAAGAAGCAGGCCTCCTGCTGAGCAGGGAGCCCTATGTGGGGCTCAATCCCAGGTCTCTAGGATCATGACCTGAGCTGAAGGCAGTCACTTAACCAACTAAGCCACCCAGGCAGGCGCCCCAATAAATAAAATCTTGAAAAAAAATTTTTTTTCTAACTTTTAAACAGCAAGATCCAGCCTTGCTATTACATGAGTTTATAGTCAAAACTTTTAATACTTCATGTGAGTCTACAGAGTAGCAGTATGATCTAATACGGGACTTAATTCAAGTGGGAGACCCCCATATTAAGGTTTATACAAACAAGTGGATCCATTCTTTTCAATAAAAATAGCCTAAGCCAAGTAAATCTTTCTACTTCACTTCATAATGAAGATGTCTTTCTTGCAAAAAACTGTTAAGAGTTCTTTTAGAATTAAAACTATCTATTATTCATCTTTAGTTCCATTGTACTGCTTAGCAGAGTTGGTATCTTCAATATTATTAAAATGAATTGAACAATTCTTGTCATAATAAATTTTCAGCAGCCATCCATAGACAGCTTCCTGTTCTAACTGAGCTGCAGGTGTGTGTCTGTGTGTGTGTGTGTGTGCGCACGCGCGCGTGCGTAATGCAGCATTTTTAGTTTAGATAAAAAAATAAGTAGGGAATTTAGTTGTATTTGCACATCAGGTAATTGTATTTGCAATCACATTGGGTCATTTGTCTTAGTAGGGAAAAGTAATTTTAACCCAATAGAATACTAGGTGGAAAAAGTCTGCTAATGAACCCAAGAAAGGTAAAATAGGAACTTAGAAAGCAGTGTTGGTTAAAAGTTTGTTTTGAACATGATCTTATCCACATATTTCAGAACTAAGTAAATGATTAACACATTTTCTCTAATTTTCCATGTGTGTATTTTCTTTTTATTAAATTCAAGTGATACACAGTTGGCCTCCTTAGGTTATAGCAGGAGTAATAAATATAAGAAATAGTTCCTAAAATTTTAAACATGCTAGAGAAAAACAAAAGGGTTCTGAATAGACAGCTGAGAAGTTTTCATTGAAATGTTTTGTTTGGTTGGGATTGAGAGCCATGATCTATTTCATAAAAAGAGAAGGAAGCTAATTTAAAAAAAAAAGGCAAATAGGGAAAATTTACTAGATAGCATATCGAAAATCAATTGAATGGGGCATTAAAATAAATCTCACATTTAAAAGCTATAGTAGCTGGAGAAAATACTGGATAGCTCACTAGAGTATATATCCCTAGTCTTAGAGAAATGATAATATGTATCTTTTTCATTTGTGATTTTTGGGATATAAGTATTGTCTATCAAAGCTGAAAATTACTCTAAGATAAATGACATACAGAAGGATGTCTAGGTGTCTCAGTTAGTTAGGCATCTGACTCTCGGTTTCTCAGCTCAGGTTGTGATGTCATGGCTCCTGAGATCCAGCCCAGTGTTGGGCTCCACACTTGGTGGGAAGACTGTGCCTGAGGATTCTCTCCCTCTGCCCTTCCTCGCATTTGTGCATGCTTTTGCTCATATAAATAAATCTTTTTTAAAAAATGGCATATGGCAACATTTCTTACTGAAGCCAAGTATAAGATGCAAGGATGGTCAGCTTAGAAAGTCAGGAAGTGAACAGTTAGGAAAGCATGTAAAAATTTATCTCATAAGAAGGGATTCTTATTCTCAGGAGAATACTTCATGCTGGAAGAATGAGGTACTTTCTTAGCAGCAAAATAAGACCAGATCAAACCAGGTTATAAGCAAGGACAAAGAGTATAAGAGTTTTGTGGAATAAGTAAAAAAAAGAGGTAAGGAGCAGTGAATAAAACAAAGTGTAAGAAATCAAGGGGAAACTCCAAAATTCCTTCCCATAGAAAATGGGAAGGAATCTAACACTTTTAGGAGTTGGATTTAAATCAAGAGGGTTTAGTTTTGTTTTTTAAATGTAGTCTTTCTTGGGACGCCTGGGTGGCTCAGTTGGTTAAGCAATTGCCTTCGGCTCAGGTCATGATCCCAGAGACCTAGGATCGAGTCCCACATCGGGCTCCCTGCTCGGCGGGAAGCCTGCTTCTCCCTCTCTCACTCCCCCTGCTTGTGTTCCCTCTCTGTCTGTGTTTCTCTCTGTCAAATAAATAAAATCTTAAAAAAGTAAATAAATAAATAAGTAAATGTAGTCTTTCTTACTAGAAAGATAACTAGTTACAGTTAATAGAATCCTTACATGAAGGATCCTTACATGAAGCTTACATGAAGGGATGGGACTGAGTATGTTATCTAGAGAGGGTCTGTTGCCTAGGTAAACCACACAACAGATATGTAGAGAGGGTGGTCCCAAGAACATGCAGAGCCTTCAACTACTAGGATTAGAACTCAAGAACATAATGAATTCAGCAATATGTAAGAATTACTGTAACCCATCTTAAAGGTGTCTATAATTCCCCAATATTCCACAATGCACATATATTACTTTCTCAAATGTAGTTTCATTTCTTTTTAAAAAATTATCCTTTCAGTAATTGTACATCAAGTTGCATTTTGCATTGTAAAGGAGCCTCTTGTTTCTAAATGATACTGGTATTTACAGATGTGTATATATGTACTACCTTTTCCCCCCTCCTCGAAGAATCACAAAGATTTTGTAAATCATGCTCGACACTTCATGGAAGTGACTTGTAAAATGAAATAATTCTCATTGGCAAACGATAATTCTGTCTTTTCCCCAGTCAAAATGAAAACAAAACAAAGGAAACAAACAAACATGAAATTTCAGGTCATTTTCCTCCCTAGTATGTATTTTCTAATTATAATAAAATGCATGCTCACTGTAAAAATGATTTATAAAACAAAAAATACACTAAACTTTTTATAAAGTTGTTAATTTAATTTTTCAAAGTTAGTCATAGTTCTTTTTGGGTTTTTTCTATATGGACAAACTATAAGACAACACAAGAATAAAACTGATAAACATCAGTTTTACATTAGTGAAGTGGTTGCAGAAGAAAGTCAATTTTTATTTTGTGGACACTGTTTTATCTGTAGAAATGAAGTTAAGGAATGCTTCGACTCTGATAAGCCCCTTTAGCAAAGTACAGCTTATAGATTACAAAAAGGAAGATGCTCATATCCTAAACAATTATTTTGTTAATAATTCCTCCTCTAAGAAACTGGAATCTAAGGCAAAATGCTCTAATGTGTCACTTTTTAAACAATAAGGACACAGGGAAAAAAATAAATTGCTTTTTCTATTTATAACTATATGAGAAAATTAAAATGAGCTCAAAAAATAAAGCAAAAAGGCTTCTTGCCAAAGGTGATGACTAGTATTTTTAGACCATGAATATTTCAATCAACCAACTATTAATACAATAGGAACAAAGCATGTCTGTCTCCATTTGACATGTATCTTTTCTCTTATCCCTCTACTATGTTAACCAGTGACACAACAAATGAAGTTCTATTTTTCTCATGATCCTGTGGTTTTTCCACATGCAATTATTTAAACTAAGATTTTCCTATACTAAAAAAATCACATTTTGATAATTACAAGAAAAAATATACTTTTTGTTTTTGAAGCATTTTTCATGTACCTTGATATGTGCTTTTTAGAAAAAACAAACAAACATACAAACAACCCAGGGGCATCTGGGTGGCTTATCTGGTTCAGCATTAGGTCATGATCTCAGGGTCATGAGATCAAGTCCTGTGTCAGGCTCTGAGCTCAGAGGAGAGTCTGCCTGAGATTCCCTCTCCCTCTCCTTGTCTTTTCCCCATGCTCACACCACTCTACTCTGTAAATAAATAAATAAATAAATAAATAAATAAATAAATAAATAAAATCCTTTAAAAAAAATCTATTTGCTGTCCTGTAGGTGTCATTTCACATTATTTCTGGACAAAAAACATCAGAAAGTTTTGCAGAACAAAGACTGGGTACAATTTGGCCTTTGAAATTTGTTATAAACACAAAGATAGAACAATGGTATAAAAAGTTCTTAAGTATAAAAACAGCTTAATTCATGGCACCTGAGTGGCTCAGTTGGATGAGCATCCAACTCTTGATTTCAGCTCAGGTCCTGATCTTGTGAGATCAAGCCCCACATTGGGCTCCCACTCAGTGGCAAATCTGCATCTCTCTCTTCCCCACCAACTGTCTTCCTCTCCTCCTGCCCCCCACTTGTGCTGTAAAATAAATAAGTAAATCTTTAAAATTTTTTTAAAAAGCTTAATTTCAGGTCCAATTTTCTCAGGATAGTAATCATCCATAAAAGCTAAAGTTAATTCAGGTCAATTTTTGTACCTAAAAATGTAAACAGAGACCAAAAGTTATGCACTATCTTTGGAAAAGCCTAAGTATTTTGTTTTACTTACACTGTTTGCTAACAGACACTAATTATTATTGACCTGAGGAACTTGCTCATTTAGTCCAAATACAGTGAAAAATGATAAAGAAAATGATTCAGTAATTCAAGAGGAGTATAATATAGAATATGCTTCTTATGATAGAAAACATGTTCTGGACACAAATTAGGATAGATTGATTAGTCATGTACTGTATGCGCCACTTTTTCTCCAATTCAAATTTTCAATGAAAATGTGTATATAAATTTCTAAAGACTCCACCAAAAAATCAGAATAAAAAAATAAACTCAGTAAACCTGCAGGATATAAAAATCAATATACAAAGATATGGTACACTTCAATACATGAATAACAAATTATCAGAGAAGTTAAGAAATTTAATTTACACTTGTATAAAAAAGAATAAAATAGGGGGTTCCTGGGTGGCTCAGATGGTTGAGTCTGCCTTCAGCTGAGGTCATGATCCCAGGGTCTTGGGATTGAGCCCCATGTCAGGCTCCTGGCTCAGTGAGGAGTCTGCTTCTCCCTCTCCCTCTTCCCTACTCTTGCTCTCTCTCTCTCTCTCTCTCAAACGAATAAATAAAATATTTAAAACAGAGTAAAATATCTAGGAATATACTTAATCAATTAGATGAAAGATCTATACTCTGAAAAGTTTAAGATATTAATGAAAGAAATTGGAGAAGATATAAATGAAACATATGTCATGCCCATGGTTTAGAAGAGTATCATTAAAATATTCATAATCCTCAAAGTAATATCTAGATTCAGTACATTCCCTATGAAAATTCCAATGGCAATTTTCACAGAAATAGAAAAAACAACCTTAAAATTCACACGGAACTACAAAATTCCAAACTGACAATGCAATCTAAAGAACAAAAACTGCAGGCATCACATTCCCTGATTTCAAACATTATTATAATTCAAACGAAGACATAATAACCTCGACAGTACTGTACTGCATAAAAACAGACACATAGATCAAAATAACAGAGTCCAGAAATAAAACCACACATATATGACGATTAATTTATGATAAAGGAGCCAAAAGTATACAATGGGTAAAGGGTAGTCTCTCCTCAAGAAATGTGTCAGAGAAACTAAACAAATACATGCAAAGGAACCAAATTAGATCGTGATCTTTTACCACTGACAAAAAATTAATAAGAAACAATTAAAAGACTTGAATGTAGTCACAATTAAAAGACTGAAACCATAGACTCCTAGAAGAAAACCCACATGGTAAGGTCCTTGAGATTGGTCTTGGCAATGATTTTCTTTTTAGATATGACACAAAAAGGAAAGGTAATAAAAACAAAAAAAAATAAATGGGACTACAAAAACTAAAAGACTTCTGCATAGTAAAGGAAAGCATCAACAAAATGAAAAGCCAACCTGTTGAATGAAAGAATGTATTTGCAAATCATGTCTGGTAAGAGACTAATACCCAAAATATATCAAGAATTCTTACAACTCAATTGTTAGAAAGCAAACAACCTGATTTAAAAATGGGCAGAAGATCTGCATAGACATTGTCCCCCAAAAAGACACGGGTATGGCTACAAGGCACATGAAAAGATGTTTATCATCACCCATCATCAGAGAAATGCAAATCAAAACCAAGTGATACGACCTCATGTCTGTTAGAAAGGTTATCATCAAAACCATAAGCAATAATAAGTGTTGGCAAGGATGTGGAGAAAAGTGTTGGTGGGAATGTAAACGGAAAACAATATGGAGTCACTTCAAGAAATTAAAAATCGAACTACCAGAAATTCCACTTCTGAGTATTTATCCAAAGAAAACAAAAGCATTAATTTAGAAAACAATGTACACTTCCATGTTCACAGTAGCATTATTTACAACAGTCAAGACACAGAAATTGGGGCACCTGGGTGGCTCAGTTGGTTAGGTGACTGCCTTCGGCTCAGGTCATGATCCCAGAGACCTGGGATCGAGCCCCACATCAGGCTCCCTGCTTGGCGGGAAGCCTGCTTCTCCCTCTCTCACTCCCCCTGCTTGTGTTCCCTCTCTGGCTGTGTTTCTCTCTGTCAAATAAAAAAAATCTTAAAAAAAAAAAAAGACACAGAAATAACTTAAGTGTTGTTGAATGGATAAAGAAAATATGGTGTGTGTGTGTGCGTGTGTGACACATTATTCAGCTATAAAAGAGTACAATCTTGCCATATGCAATAACATGGATGGATCTTGAGAGCATTATGCTAAGTGAACTAAGTCAAAGGAAGACAAATACTGTATGATTTTATTCATATGGAGAATCTAAAAAAAGACAAAAACAAAAAAGCACACAAAAAAATGAAAACAAAAACAAAGACAGAAAGTGAAGCTCATAGATCCAGACAGTGGACTGGTGGTTGCCAGAGGCAGGGGATGGTGGGTGAGCAAAATTTGTGAAGGGGGTCTAAAGGTAAAAATTTCCAGTCATAAAACAAGCTAGGGATTATAATGTACAGTATGGTGATGATAGTAAATAATACTATATTATACATTTGAAATGTGATCATAAAAGTTCTCATCACAAGAAAGAAAAAACCATATATACAAATATTGAATCTTTATATTGAACACCTGAAACTTAGATATCACATATCATTTATACCTCAGTAAAAAAGTATATATAAATAATGGAGGTAGTAGGAGATGAGTAATTTATTAAATATAAGAGACCAAAAAATACTATGAATTCTTTCACTGGAAGGAAACTTCTGTCATTTTAATGTGAAAAGTCTATTTATTTATTGTTTGTTTGTTTGTTTGTTTGTTTTACCACTTAGGGTCAAGACAGAGTTCTTACAGATCTTCTGACCAAGGCCATGCAAGACGAGAAAGAAGGGTTAGCATATTGTAAAAGTAAGAGAGGAAAGGGGGTGACTATGCCCCATAAAGGGACTTTGTTTCACTGTCCTCTTGTATGACAAAGCCAAGCCAGTCATGGAGACATGGGAAGTTGTAGCAGATGTAGTTAATAATTAGAACAATAACCAATATTTACTACATTATTACGCGTCAAAAAATGGTTGAAGTGTTTTCCATTTGTTATCTCACTGATCCCCCCAAGAGTACCCTAGCAATACTAATATACTTATTTTACATATTGGAAAACTGATATGGCAACATGGCAGACTAAGTTGATATAGGCTACTAAAGAAGTGTTGGGAAAAAATATTTTAATATGTAAAATAGCCCAAAAGAAATAGATTCTCCAGGTGCTTGAGGGGAAAAAAGGAACTTACAGCCACAACTGTGAAAGCTGATTCTGTGGAAATCCAAAGACTGTGTTTGGGATCCAGTTAAACTCCACGGGCTACAAACTTGAGGTTTTCAGACCATTTCCAGACATGACATTTAGACCTGCCTTTTACTTAATGTGGGCATTGAGGGTAGTAATGAGAGATTAAGCACTTTGTAGATCATGTTTTTTTTTTTCTTTCAGGACTTATTAACTTTGAAGTTTAAAGACAAAGATGCTACAAAAAAAGAGCATCACAAGCAAGCATCTCCAACAAACAGAGAGGCAAATATCCTCAACAAAGTCTTAGCAAAATGAATTCAAGATATATTTTTTAAAAAACCATGCCCCATAATCTTGGAACACTGAAAAAAATAAAATAAAGAAAAAGAAAAAAAAATTACGCCCCATGGTTAAGTGTTTTTCCAGGGATTTATTCCAGGGATGTAAGGGTGGTTTAATATTCACAAACCAGTCAATGTGATATATCACATAAACAAGAGTTTATATATATAAAATCATCTCAACAGATGCAGAAAAGCATTTGACAAAATACAAAATCCGCTCATGATAAAAACTCTCAACAGTGGGTTTAGAGGGAACATACCTCAACATAATAAAAGCCATATATGAAAAACCCAACCGCTAACATCATACTCAATGGTGGAAAACTGAACGCTTTTCCTCTAAGATCAGGAACAAGACAAGGAGGTCCACTCTTGCCACTTTTATTCAACACAGTACTAGAAGTTCTAGCTGACAAAAGACAGAAATCAGACAAAAGACAGAAAGAAATAAAAGGCATCCAGATTGGTAATGACAAAGTAAGACTGTCACTATTTAGAGGTACCATGATACTACATACAGAAAACCCTAACATCTCCACCAAAAACTATTAGCACTGATCATTTGGTAAAAGTTACAGGACAGAAAATTAATAAACAGAAGTTTGTTGTGTTTCTATACACTTATAATGAAGTAGCAAAAAGAAAACTAAGAAAACAACCCCATTTACAACTGCACCAAAAGTAATAAAATATCTAAGAATAAATTTAACCAAGAAGGTGAAAAGCCTATACTCTGAAAATTGTTAGGATGTTGTTGAAAGAAATTGAAGATGACACAAGTGGTATATCATGCTCATGTTAGAAGAATACTGTAAAATATTAACACTAGGGGCGCCCGGGTGGCTCAGTCCTTAAGCATCTGCCTTGGGCTCAGGTCATGATCCCGGAGTCCCAGAATCCAGCCCCGCATGGGGCTCCCTGCTCGGTGGGAAGCCTGCTTCTCCTTCTCTCACTCCCCCTGCTTATGTTCCCTCTAGAGCTATGTCTCTATCAAATAAATAAATAAAATCTTTAAAAAAATAAAAAATAAAACGTTAACCCGATCCAAAGCAAACTATAGATTCAATGTAATCTCTATCAAAATAGCATTGCCATTCTTCATAGAACTAGAACAAATAATCCTAAAATTTGTATGGAACAAAAGACCTCATAGCCAGAGAAATCCTGAGAAAGAAGAATAAAGCTGAAGGCACCACAATCCCAGATTTCAAGATAAACTACAAAACTGTAGGAATCACAACAGTATGGCACTGGCACCAAACCAGACACAGAGATCAACAGAGTAGGGTAGAGAGGCCTAAAATAAACACACGCTGATATAGTCAATTAATCTATAACATAAGAGGCAAGAGCATCCAATGGGAAAAGACAGCCCCTTCAGTAAGTGATGATGGGAAACCTGGACGGCTACATGTAAAAGAATGAAACTAGACTACTTCCTTACACCATACACACAAACTCAAAATGTATTAAAGACTTAAATGTCAGACTTGAAGCCATAAGCCTCCTGAAAGAAAATAAAGGCATCAATTTTAACAACAGGTTGATGGATATGAGTCTTAAGGCAAGGGAAACAAAAGCAAAAATAAACTATTGGGGCTATACCAAAATAAAAAGCTTCTGAATAGCAAAGGAAACTATCAACAAAACACAAGGACAACCTACTAAATGGGAGTAGATTAACTGCAAATGACATAGCTGGTAAGGGATTAATGTCCAAAATATATAAGGAACTTATATAATTCAGCACCAAAAACAAACAATCCAATTAAAAAATGAGCCAAGAATCTAAATAGACATTTTTTTTTCCCCAAGGAAGACATACAGATGGCCAAGACGCAAGAAAAGATGTCCATCATCATAAGCCATCAGGTAACACTAATCTAAACCACAATGAGATATCACTTCACACCAGTCAGAATGGCTAATACCAAGAACAAGAAATAACAAGTGTTGATGAGGATATGGAAAAAGGGAACCATCATGCACTGTTGGTAGAAATACAAGTTGGTGGAGCTACTGTGGAAACAGTATGGAATTCCTTCAAAAATCAAAAAAGGAAGTACCACATAATCCAGTAATTCCACTAGTGAGTGTTTACCCAAAGAAAATGAAAACACTGGGTGCCTGGGTAGCTCAGTGGGTTAAAGCCTCTGCCTTCGGCTCAGGTCATGATCTCAGGGTCCTGGGATCGAGGCCCACATTGGGCTCAGCAGGGAGCCTGCTTCCCCCTCTCTCTGTGCCTGCCTCTCTGCCTACTTGTGATCTCTCTCTCTGTCAAATAAATAAAATCTTAAAAAAAAAAAAAAACAATGAAACCACTAATTGTAAAAAAATATATGCATCCTTATATTTATTGTAGCATTACTTAAATGGTCAAGATATGAAAGTAACCCATGTGTCCATCAATAGATGAATGGATAAAGAAGGAGTGGTACACAGAGATGCAGACACAGACACACACACACATACACTCTCAATGGAATATTATTTGTCCATAAAAAAGAATGAGATCTCACCAATTACAACAAAAGAATGGACTTAAGTATCATTAGGCTAAGTGAAATAAGTGGAAAGCAGACAAATAGCATACTCATATGTGGAATTTAACAAACTAAACAAACTAGCAAAGGAACAACAACAAAAAAATAGAGGCAAACAAAGAAACACACTCTTAACTATAGAGAACAAATTGATGGCTTCCAGAGGGGGCAGGGAGGATGAACTAGGTGACAGGGATTAAGGAGGACGGCTGCTGTGATGAGCAGTGGGTGTTGTATGGATGTGTTGAATCGCTGTACTGTACACCTGAAACTAAAATCACACTGTATGCTAACTGGAATTTAAACAAAAACTTAGAATAAACTGGTGACTGTCAGAGCGGAAGTGAGTGGGGAGATGGGTGAAACGGATTAAGGCTACTAAGAAATACAAACTTCCAGTTATAAAAAAAAAAATAAATCAGAGAAGAAAAATGCAGCATGGGGGATACAGGCAATAACACTGCAATAACATGTACAGGAACAGGTGGTGGCTGCACTTACCACAGTCAGCACCAAATCATGCATAGAATGTCAGATCAATGTGAGACACCTAAGACTGATGTAACGATGGTAACTATACTTCAGTAAAGAAAGTTGTATTTTCATTAAACATTTAGGAAACATTCACCATATTAAAATTAACAGTATGGATCACTTTAATCCATTTGTTGAAGAAGAGGGAAAACAAAACTCAATCTGCACAAATGAACCTTGGAAAGGAAAGTAACAGAAAAAGAGACAGTATATTTTTTAAAAGTACTAGAACTAAGCTCAAATACATTTTGGGAAGTATAAATTGATTGAATTCAATTGTAAAAAGGCAAATTCTCGGAATGAATTTAAAACTAAGCTATATGAGAGGGATGCCTGGGTGGTTAAGCTGGTTAAGCATCTGTCTTGGGCTCAGGTCATGACCCCAGGGTCCTGCTGAGGAGGGAGTCTGTTTCTCCCTCTGCCCCTCCCCCCGCTCGTGCTTGCTCCATCTCCCTCTCTCTCTCTCAAATAAGTAAATAAAATATTAAAAAACAAATAAATAAAATTAAGCTACATGAGATACACAGGGTGCCTGTGTGGCCTGCTTGGTGAAGCTGCTCATGGAATCACTCCTCATGATTTTGTCTCAGGTCAAGATCTCACTCAGGGCTGTGAGATCTAGCCTCTCATTGGGCTCTGTGCTGGGCATGAAGCCTGCTTTGGATTTTATCTCTCCCTCTCCCTCTGCCCCTTTCACCTCTTCTCCCTCTTTAGGAAGAAAGAAAGAAAGAAAAAAAAAAAAAAACTATGTGAGAAATATAGAAAACACATTAAGAATTAAAGAAGGGGCTAGAGAAAGTTCTATCAAGGAAATACTGACCTTATTAATTTGGTAGAGCAGTTATTAGTAGCATAGAGAAAATATTTTAAAGAAAAAACGTTTAAGAAATTATTAAGATTAGCAAAGTTGAAAGAAACAATTTATCAGGAATATAGAAGTCCCAAAACTTATGGGCCCAATCAAAAAATCTCATATGGGATATCTACAAAACTAATTATGAAAGCCATAAAATGGGGGTGCCTGGGTGGCTCCGTAGTTAAGTGTCTACCTTCAGCTTAGGTCATGATCCCAGAGTTCTAGGATGGAGCCCAGCACTGGGCTCCCTGCTCAGTGGGAAGCCTGCTTCTCCCTCTCTCACTCCTCCTCCTTATGTTCCCTCTCTAGCTGTGTTTCTCTCTGTCAAATAAATAAATAAAATCTTTAAAAAAAAGAAAGAAAAAGAAAGCTATAAAAGGGTCAATTAAATGCTAATCACTGAATATACAGTCTATGTGCTCAGAATACAATGTATTAGCAATAAAAGTCATATGGCTTGTCTTTGAGAGAATAAACACTCTAAATTGAGGAGTCAAAATAATTATTGCATATTTATTAATTATTCTTCTCTTTCTATACACAGGTATATGCATTATGTTTTAAATATCCTTTTGTGTATATGCAATAATTAATAATAAAGATCAAAATCAGTGTACTCTATTTCCAACTCAGTGTGTTAGAAAAGTAGCTTCAGGGTGAATACAAAGAGGACAGAAGATGAATCGAAATAAGAAATAAAATAGAAAAATAACAATATTGGGTCAACAAATGCCAGAGACAACTGATTAAAAAAAAAAAAAGAAATACAAATAAGGTAAAAACAGCACAAACTTTTATTAATCATATAATTACATGAACAATTTGATGGAATTTGAAATTTTAAGAAAAAAAAACAATGTTCTGGAAAAAATAAAAATGATCAAAATTGACTCAAGAACCAATGCTTAATGAACATGGGTGGGATTATTCAATTATTTTAAGGTAGTCAAATAACTACCCTCAAAAAATTATAAGATGGTTTTAGAGATAAGTTTGCCCATCTTTCAAGGCATAGGAACAACTTATTTTACACAAACTATTCCAGAGAAGTGATAAAAAGGACAGCTTCCCAACTTACTTTACTAGTTTACTGATGCTACAGTTACTCAAAGACACAGGAAACCATAGGCCGTTAGTGCAACAATCTTATATAATCAGCAAACATGTAAGAAATTCCAGGCCAAGCGTTTCAGTAACTTGTCCAAGTTCCCACAAGTAGTCAACAGTTATCTATCTCAAGATTGTGTTCTTGAAGAAGGACAGAAGTAGGACCAAGAACAATACTTGTAAGCAACAGAACAATATTTGTGTGGTTAGATGGAGTCCCCCATCAGTACGCACTGGAATCTGACCTCAGCTGCAAAGGGGGCAGGAAGGCATTGGAGTCAGCACCTGCTGGGGATATCTCACAGTGTGATTCACTGCCCCACTGCCCCGGCTGCCACGTGCTCTAACTGGGGAGACCTTTTCCTTTTTAATTCTCACAAACTGTGAGATAAGAATTATTACTTTTATTTTACAGATGAGATGAACAAGTCTCAGGGAGGCAAGAAGTACTGAAAAGAAATGAGTTCTCAAAGGTAGTAAGAGGTACAGCTAAAATTCAACTTATCACTTTAACTCTCAGTTACATGGTTTGACAAAGTCCCTATTTCTGTGTAGGAACCCAGACTCCCTGCATATTGTGACCTTGCAGCTTCCTGACTGAACCCCAGGCACCAGACAGGTTTTCTGACCGGATTCCTGCTTCTGGGTCAACTTTCTAGGATTATAGGGCCCAGGTCTGACCTAACGATTCCCATAGTTAATTCCTGTAAGTCCCTTTCATCAGGCCTATTCTTGATCTTGTTATTGGAAAGAGGACCTCTACTCTCTTCAATAAACCAAACTTGATTGAGAATTGACACTTCCTGGAAGCAAGCCATTAGATCAGCCCCTCACCATAGTTAGATAGGAATTAGTTAGATAGAGTAACTGGGATTCTAGAATCCCTCTCAGACTTGGTGATTTGCATTCCTCACTCTACTTGAGTTTCCCATAACCCTCATCTGACACTGTCAGTTTAAATACTCCCACATTAGAAGCTTTCATTGTGACCTGTAATAATGCAGCATATGCAAAACATAGTATTTAAATTCCCCTCCCAGCATATTAAAAGGCTCTTGATGACAGGGATTTATAGCAGAGTTGTTGAAAAATCTGGAACACTTCCAAAATCTGGAACAATGCTGGACACATAGTAGAGACTCAGTTAATATCCGACTTCTTGAATGGTTTTACTTGGATTACCCCCCTCTTGGGTACACCTAGTACACCTAGGAAACTATCACTCTAGGACAACAAGCATAAAGCTGGGTAGTAGAGTGTCAGGCAGAGTACTGTTACATAGTACTAGGTTGTTACCCCTTCTTGGGTTATTAGGCCAGATAGAAATGTTCAGAAATCATGGTCCTTAATGGTTTTTTAGACTGAGATTTCCAATCAGCCCCAGTAGGTCCCTACATGTGAGGTAGAAGTGGTGATGGCTGGGGCACCTGGCCTGCTTCCCTCCCTCCCCCCGCCCCGGCTCACAGAGCGTCGTTGGGAGGCGGTGCTGGCTAGCCCACTGTCAGCTTACATCAGACGAGAGCCCTTCCCTCCTGTGCAAGAGCTGACTGAACTGTTTACCACATATCTCTTTAATTAAAAGAGATGTGCCACCATTTGATATTTTCCACATGGCCAAGCCATTTTCCTTCATGTAAAGACACACATTTCATGCTTTCACATTGAGTGTGCCTAGGAAGACTTACAGCACGGAAAAGTGGAAATTATTTGCTTCAGCATTTATGTTAGTTGCCCATGTAATGACTTAATGTGACAGCTTGCCAACAGTGACATTTAATATGCCTTTGTACAGAAGTCATCTTTCATTTACTTTTTGAGACATGGGCCCCAGGGAAATGGGATTTATGGATTTTAGAGGGAGCTGATGGACTCCATTTATCCACCCAATACCCACACAGAAAAGACTTTTTATAGGTCTTCTGAAACTAAAGAAATACAATGTATTTTTAAATGGATGAAAAGTAGATCAATAACTAATTTAACCATAGAGCGAGGGTATGTATCCTGTTCAGGGACTCAGAAAATGGAGTAACGCTCTTTTTTTTCCATCTAGTTCCTATTAACTTTTCACAGGAATGAGTTTTTGTGGTTCAGACCAAATACTGTATTTTGAAATTTTTTAAAAAAGGAACAGTATAGGAGTTTAATGATAAAAACCCTCAACATTGATTACTTCCTCAAAAGTAAAGACGAGATACTTCAAGATTTGGAAAGCATTATGGTGCTTTCTCATACACCAGAGAATGTTTCATTTCTCTTCTATCCAGACTGTACTCAAATAGTACATGGCACTGTAAAGCTAATAGATAAGAATAAGACCCTTGGGAAAGCGTCCACATTTTTTAAATCCTTGGGTACAATAGAAAACGTTTTAACATGCTGTAGCACCCACATATTCAAATGACATATACTATAACACTGATGTCTTGGGGGCTTGGGGGAGCTTGCTGATGGAGTCCTAGGAAAGGTTGGCTTTTGGGTGGAACATGACAATGACAGGAAGAAGAAAGCATGAAATATACATATAAATAATGGTGTTAAGTGCCAAGTGTATGGAAATTTAAAACAAGTATTATTACTGGCAAATTTTTATTCTACAGGAAAGACAAAGTCACTAAAACTGGGAGAGGTAGAGTATATGAGATCTCCTAAGGGAGGACACATAATTTGTCTCTAGTAATAGCCCAGGAGAGTAGCTGGGCAGGAAGGAGTTACCAGGGCACAATATCCACTGCACATTAGAATTGTCTAATAGTTAAAAAAAAAAAACAAAAAAAATCCTTATACCCAGACTACATCTCTAGCCAATTAAATCTGAATCACCAGGAGACCTAGGCATCTGCATGGATTAAAGCTCTCACAGATGATTCTAATGAGCCCAATTTAAGAATCCCTGACCTAGATATTTGCAGCCTAGATATTGATACTTGTATTTTCTAATCATATTGGTTCTTTCAAAAATCTACCTCATGCCAGACATGTACTAAGCAGTAAAGACCAAAGTAGTTACCAAGAACAACAAATAAGACATGGTGTTATGCTTAAGAATATCAGCCTCTAAAGGAAAGGTTTATGCAAAATAATAAAATTGCTTTTTATATATATATAATCTATATTTTATAATAAAGCCAGCAGCTTGCATTTATTCTTTTTTACTATACTCTAAGCTATGCCAAGTGTTAAACACATTTCCCCTTCCTTCATAATTTGTCTTATTATTTCACTATACAAATGAGAGAAATCATACTAAGAGAAATTAGAAAATTTGCCAGGTAGAATAATGCTAGTTAAGCAGTACTGATGCGACTTGCCCCAAGGAACCTTCACTTATGCCACATTACACTATGGAGGTCGTGCTCAAAGGCTAGAAGAACCCCGAAGAGGAAACTACAAATTCAGTCAGAAGAGGAGGAAGATGTTTGGAACAGCTTGAGAAAGGAAGCATGCTTAAATCAAACAAAAACATAGTAGGACTTTTTTTCAGGGGGAGAATTACACATAAAATGTGTGGGGATGGAAAAGCATTTGTAAAGATGGATAGGCACATGGATATTGAATCAGCAGAGGATCATCTATACGACAGTGAAGCTGATGTCCAGAGGAAAACTGTTTAGGGCCAGACTTTCCCCGTGTTCCCAGTTATTTCTGGAACTTTGGAAGCAACATTATGAAAGACTGGCTTGATCAGAATCACTATCCAATGGACTTTGATCAATACATAGTAACTGACTCTACACCTACCAGTTCCTCATTGTTTAGTGATGTCCTAATCACCATAGCCAGGGAGAGTCCAGACTTCCGTGCAGCCAGAGTCTAAAATAAACAGAATTAGGAGTTATTGACACATGAGTGGCTGCTATGAACATAGGGCTCAACAGCATGTGAAAAAGAATACAGACTATCATTGTTCATATTTTAGTCACTAGGGACCTGTCATTTTCGGTAGTCAGCAAGTTCATCCAGAATGTGGAATCATGGAACATCAAAGCTGAGAAAGCCCCCATCATTGAATCTAACCCCTACAGTGTGCAGACGACAAAACTGAGACCCAGACAAGCAGGATGAGCAGCCCCAAGTTTCGAGGTTAGCAAGAGGCTTGTCTAACGTTGCTTTTTGCCAAGGTGATCATGATCACATGCCTTCATAAAAATGGCCACTGATACAGAGCCACGGAATCGGTGTGATGTCCATGAAGTACAACTGAGATTAGATGATTCTTGAATTGTTCACAGTTCCCCAGAATATTATTTCATATATAACTAGGATATTTTTTCTAAGTGTTCATCTTAGCAAGCCATTATACCCAGATAGGTTTTCTTAATGCAATGCTGCTAAGTTTGGTGATTTTAATTAAAAGTCAAGTCCCTTGAGTTTCCCACCATAAAATAGAACTGTTACATTGCTCCTGCCTGAAACATGTACGACATAATGCAGTGAGAAGAGCTGTCAAGAATTTTGGAAATCAGAAGTCTTACATGGGAATGTTCAGTATGTTATCCTATTAAGAGCAAAGGGAAGTCATAGTAGAATTCTGTACCTGGTCTTAAATGTATCTCCTTGGAATAAAATGCCAAAAACTCAGATAAAAGTTCAGCACAATGCTGAGTGAGGAGGTCACCGTCCACTCATCTCCACCCCAACTGTGTAAACCTATAGAGGGATTACCTCTCCAAGGACTTACCCAAGATGACCTTCCAACTCTGGCAACTATTATCCTTAAAATTATATCTGTATTCTATCTCAGTCTGTATTGACACTTGTCATTCATATATATATATATATATAATTTGGTGTATTTTTCAGAATTGAACAAGAGACTAAATACTTGGAGAACCCAAATTTCTTATTCAGGTGTCTCTTTTTTATTGCCCCCATCTTCCCCTCTTTCATCCCAAGAATAAGTGCAGTGTATATTGAGAAGTATGGAAAATATTAAATTGAAAAATCACTTACCATAGCCTGAAGATTCCAAGTGTCAGAGGAAACAAAACATAAATTAGAAATAAGAAAGATGAAAAAGGAGTGTAATGATGTTAAAATAAACTTAACACTTTAAAATAACATCCACACTATAATGGCAGAAATATGAGCTGTACAGACACATCATGCTTTTCAGGATATGATCTTTCCAATCAAGATTTTACCTTTTCTTTTCTTTCCTTTTTTTTTAAGATTTTTATTTATTGGACAGAAAGAAAGAGACAGTGAGAGAGGGAAAACAAGCAGATGGAGTGGGAGAAGGAGAAGCAGGCTTCCCGCTTAGCAGAGAGCCCAGTGTGAGGCTTGATCCCAGGACCCTGGGATCATGACCTGAGCTAAAGGCAGATGCTTAATGACTGGTCCATACAGGTGCCCCAAGATTTTACCTTTCCTAATTAAAAGCCAAAGTGATGGTTTTCAGATGGCAGTTTTCATAGTAAAACTAAAAATTGCTGATATGAGAAATGTGTATAATGCTGCAAAAAAGGGAATTTCTATTTCTCTTGGATAAAACATATTTTTATGTTATAAACTACAAAAAATATTCTTCCAGAAAAAAGTGTGAAGACAACTGAGATAACAGAAAACATGCTGGTAGGCTATTTGTTTTTAGAATTTAATGTAAACCATTATCAATTCTTTACATCTTCAGGTGGTCCCCAGTACATTCTGTTATAGGAAGATTTGAGTTGTTGAAAGTTATGTTCAGGCTTCATAAAGGTTTTAATAACTTGGGAGCCACAGATTTCCTTAGTAGAATCACTTATTAATGTGACTAGATTTTAATAAAATAAAGAATTGGTTAATATTACCTGCTTCTTTTAAAGTAGAAAAATTCACTGCATTAAGGTAGGAAGTTCAAATCAAGACTCAAAGCGTGCATTAAGCTTGTGGTCATTTGCAACATTGTACATATTAAATCCCAGTTGTAGCAGCTCACTTGGCATCCTATGTGACTTTTTGCTCAACTACAATGTCATTTTAACTCAGTTTGTAATTTCAACCAATATAAAAAGCTGTCAAGGGGCGTCTGTCTGGCTCTGTAGGTGGAGCATGCAACTCTTGATCTTGGGGTCCTAAGTTCAAGTCCCACACTGGGGAGGGGGAAAAAGGAAAGAAAAAAAAGGGCTATTAGAAGGTTAGAGTTACTTCATTCACTTAAAAGATTTTAAAGAAATGATAAATGGATTACTTGGTAGAATCCAGCATCTTATGTATTTTATTCTATAAAATACAGGCAAGGCATTTTACAAGAAGGCCAAAATGAAAACTAATGAAGAAAACGAGACACATGCAATCAGAGAAGGAAACAGGAGTGACTTACCACATCTCGGACAATAGGCAAAGTTTTTTTCCTGCGAAGATCTGGCATACTGTCAATGCCATAAAGTCCTCGCCCAGCCCTGAAAGGAAAAAAAGAAATGATTTCAGTGGGAAATGGAGTTCCTTTAAGAAAAAAAAAAAACAAAAAAAAAAAAAAAAAAAAAAAACCTTTCATGGTAAAAAGGCTGTGGAAAAGATGAAATGTACATGGTGCTTTTCAACCCATTCACAAAATAACAATCCAAGCCTCTAAGACTTCACCCAGGGAGAAGGAGACTCTAACTACCAAAGTGATCACTTGTATTCTTGTATTATTCTATACATTGAAACATTTGATACAGTTTTTCTAGCAATATCACAGAGAACATTAAATGTTATATGAGACTCTGTATCTCCAGGAAGAAATAAGTATCATTCTTTATTGATGTGTTACATCTTCACAGATTAAACCCCAAAGTGCTATCTCAAAGAATCATAGCTGCATGTAAAATATTTGTGATAACCCTTATCCCAGAATTTTCACTTAATTTATTCCACAGGAAAAAAGCCAACAAGAGATTAATTTGTTGTACAAGGATATTCACTGTGACATTTTTTTTTGTAATACCAATAAGTTGGGTAACCTAGACATTATTGAATGAATTGTATTATCTAATGGGAAGCACATAATAATCAAAGTGAATGAGTTAAATATATATGCATGTAAATGAAAAATATTCAATATGTTAAATGAAAAAAGCAAGTTTGTGTATTAGTAAGTTTAATATAATACCATGTGTGTGTGTTTATATATGTACAGAAACCATCTAGAACAATATTCATTAAATTGATAACCAGATATACTTTTGTGGAGTGATACTAGATGGAAAAAAAAAAAGGGAGGATTCTCACTAGGTTATATATTCAGTAATAGCCAATGTTTTTCTAATAAGCACTGCCATTTTTGCAATTTAAAATAATCTTAAAATATATTCATCTTTGTTTATTAAAATAAGTTCAATACATTGAATTTGATTTTTGTTGGATCTAAGCTAGTCTATTTATATTACCAAAATGTGCTCAAGTCACTGATGACAGTTTCTCTTATTTTCACCTAGACCTAACCTAGCCTAGAGTCAACTCTTTTCACTAGGACACACAATTGAAAGGCCAGGATATTAGGTACACAGCTAATAGGCCACAACGGCTGAGAATATGTTATCAGCATCTCAGTCCAATTTTTCTCTGACACAGAGATGGCCCCTTTCCTCCTGCTGCTTAGCTTAATAAAGACAGTTTTGCCTTATTGGTTTTTTCTTAGTAGCCATTGTCTTAACTCTAATACTTCTAGTTGCACTGAACACTACCTTGATGATCTTGAATAAATCACTAAAATATCATACAACTCTTGTGAAATAATAGTATTAATACAGATAGAATGATAATAAAGAGTAGCGTTATAACTTGCACGTTTGAAAGTGAAGATCAAATTCAGTAATACATGTAAAATATGAAAAAGACTGCACATGTGAAAGAAGGATGTCAATGTTGAACGAATTATACTGCAGTTCATGAATTTCAACAAAAAGTTATCTTTAGATAACAGAACAAAGAAAAGGTAACAGTGGGCAGGGATCAAGACAGATGAGAGAAGAGCAGAAGGAGAAACAACAGGAGGGAAGATGGTATGGGAGGCGAAATGTGTGGGGTAGATGACACTTGTGATTATGTAGACCATGGACTTTACAAGAGTTCATACAGTTTCCATCATTGCCCAGAATAAAGTCAACTGACACTCTCTGGGCCAATGGTGGTGGGAGTCACAATGACAGTCAAATATCAAGACTGAGATCCCGAAAACAATCATTAGCAGTATGCCCTTGTGAACTGCAAGAAATGGCAACATCAAGTAGGGAGAAAGGGAAATTAACTCTTCGTTTCAACACCCATCTTAAGAAAGTGAACCAACTACTCCAAAAATGTAACTTCTTGCTTCCCTCAAGAGCTAGATAAGTGGGTTTCTAGAAGGACATTTTGAGTTTCATTTGCTCCAATATAAAGCTCTGACTCCAAGAGGTTTCTTGTGAAGAAAATTAATAATGACAAAGTGTAATTATAAATGCCTTTCCACATTACATGACAATCATACTAACTAGCTGCCTTCCAGTGTTCTGAAATGTTCTGCTAAATGACGGGACTTTAATAACTACGTTTAAAAAAACACATTCACTTGTGCTAATGGTTAAGAAAGTGATTTATAAACTGCAAAATGTAATATATAGATGGGTTATATGTTTTCTTTCTATAATGATTTGGTTTCCTTCTCACAGAACTTAATTCAAATTCAGGAGTACCTAGAATTTTGAGCAGCCTTATATACTCACAGATTCAGGCATCAGTTACACACACATATTTTCTTGGGTCTTACACTTTACTCCTTTACTTATCTCATCAGAATAGAGAAAGCCAAGGATTCAGGCCAAGTGTGAGCTAATATTATAGAATAATGAGCCCAAGTTGGAAGACCTGGATCCAAAATTTATCTCTGTCCCAAGTTTGTCATTAATTTCATTTCATTTTGTAATTTGTAACATTGCAATGCAATAAAAATATTCTCTTAATCTTCAGAGCCTTAAAAATGCTCAAAATCATGTTGTGTTTTCTTAGCTTTACCTTTTATTATTACTATGTTTGTATAAACATATACTTTTATTCACTTTTTCATCAAGTAATAGTAAAATTGTACTGCAAATCTGTGTCTCAGAAAAGGTTTCCCTAATAGCCTTACCTCAAGAGTGGAGAAGTGCTTGGTAAATACTATAAAGGTCCACACAAATGTAAAACATTTTTGTAATATTTATTGAAATAAGCCAAGAAGAGAAAGTCAAGTATCGCATGGTCTCACTTACTTGCGGTGCATGAAGGGTAACCTGGAGGACAGTGGGAGAAGGAAAGTAAATGGGAACTAGGGTAATCCAGGGAGAGAAACAAAACAACAGAGACTTTGGACAGAGAAACAAACTGAGGGACTTGGAGGGAAGGGGGTGGAGGGATGGGAGAGCCTGGTGGTGGGTACTGGGGACACCTAAAGCGTGGAGCACTGGGTGTGGGGAATGGGGAATGAATCTTGGAACACTGGGAAAAAAAAATTAAGTAACAATAAAAAAAATAAAATAATAAAAAAAAAAGAAAATGTTCCTAACCAAGAGACATATAGAGGAGATTAAACTAAAAAATGGCGAAGACTAGAAGTATCAGCAGACAAATAAATCATTGACTTTCTAGGCAAGAAATCAAGTTCAAGGAGGTCAGTTAAAATCTAGAAGAAACTGTGCTCACTTTGGCAGCACATATACTAAAATTGGAACAATACAGAGAAGATCAGCATGGCCCCTGCACAAGGATGACATGCAAATTTGTGAAGCATTCCAGATTTAAAAAAAAAAAATCTAGAAGAAGCTAGCTTGGTTCACTGATGAAGAGCTCAGGGAGAATCATCAAGACAAGGTTAGAGCAGACAAGAAATTCTGAGGGTGAGATCTGATTCTAGGTAAGAAGCAGTCTGATTTCAATCCTTTTTGGTATAGATTTTGGTACAGATTAAAAGCTGTTGCCAAACACTACAAGCAAACTAGCTAACAACAGTTAATATTTATGTGGTCCTTACCAGGAGCCAGATGTAATGCTAACAAATATAGTCAACCTTTACATATATTCCTCATTTTATTCTCAAAAAATTCAATAAAGCAAAGGTACAATTATTTGAGGAGGAAATGGATGAATGAATTGTTTAGAATCATTTCCATACTCAGTCTAAATCATGGATAGCCATGCCTGCATTTGAACCCAAACTCTTGGGCTTCTCATATCCTACTTAAGCAGTATGACTGGAGCATTCCACATTTACAATAATATGAACCAAAGATTACAATTACTCCTATTTTACTTTTCATGAAGCTAGAAGTCTATGGCAGGGCTTGATTTCCATTGCAAGACCATCTTACCTGAAACCCCATGCTCTCACACACACTCTCTCTCTCTCTCATGCACATATACACACATTTTTCCTTTCTTAAGAAGATATATAAAACGTCTGTCCCAGTTGATGTAGTTATTATTTGAAATGCTTTCACTGTATTCCAAGACCATATTATCCTCATATCAGAAACACTGTATCACTATAAAATAGTCTCAATCCTCCCCAAACAGCCCTTCTTCACTATTTAAGAGTTCTTTCTAAGCAAAAGAAGTCTTTTAGACCATAGGCATTACAAATGGGATGAAAACATCAGATCTATGGAAATATCTGGAAAGTCAATCATCAGATAAAATTGACAAAATGGGGGTGCCTCAGTGGTTCAGTCAATTAAGCATCTGATTTTTTTAAAAAAGATTTTATTTATTTATTTGACAGACAGAAACACAGCTAGAGAAGGAACACAAGCAGGGGGAGTGAGAGAGAAGAGGCAGGGTTCCTGCCGAGCAGGGAGCCTGATGGTGGGCTCAATACCAGGATTCCAAGATCATGACCTGAGCTGAAGGAAGGAAGATGCTTAACAACTGAGCCACCCAGGCACCCCAGCATCTGACTCTCGATCTAAGCTCAAGTCTTGATCTCTGGGCTGTGAGTTCAAGTCCCACATGGGGCTCTATGCCTATTTTAAGTGGAGCCCACTTTAAATAAACAAAAAAAAGGTAAAATTTTTAAAATGACAAAATGGATAAAATTTTATAAATTGTGATGTCTTTTAATTCATTTGTCTTATATTACATAGTTCATAGTTTTCATAGTTTTATTTCTTAGTTCTTTGGATAATTAAAAGGAGTTTATGGAGTTTAATAAAATGAGAGATTTTACTTTGACTTAAAATTAGTTAACCATCTTGTTACAAAACAAACAACACAAATTATCTAAAAGATATATAATGTATAATTGTTAAGATATCTGATATCTAAGGTAGAAGATCTAAGAGCTTATTTTTATATTAATAATTATCTTAATCCAAAATTAGTGATAATACACTGATGATATATTGATTGGAAAAGAATTCTAAGAAGACACTAAGAGTATCATGTAGAAACTATCAAAGAGATTTTCCAAAGGTAGTACTTTGTGGTTATGGGATAAAGCTATGCTGTTTTAAATGGGTGGTTGTTGGTTAATTGGCAATATTCATAGAATACCTAATATCCATTAGAAAGTAGAAAATTAGTAGACTCTTTATATGCAAAGGAGTTGTTTAATTAATGAAGACTATAAGCCTAAAAAAAAAAAAACCCACAAAGCACAGTGCTTCTGTTTCTTTCTGTGTTTCCAACACAATTATTGAGCAGGGCGACGTAATTATCTTTTTTAGCATTATGGAACACTAGGCAATGTAAAAGATTAATAATGAATCATTGTAAATCCCTGTCCTGTAATCAGCTGTCTTCTTTAAGACTTTTAGAAAACAACTCTTTGTATTTGTTTAGTTACTTAATGGTAAACATACAGTAATTTATTTTGCTTTCTTTGCTTAATGTCATATATTTTACATACATTTTAACAATTTTCCTGATGATCACTATAAACTTTAATTATTCACCTGCTCCTTATTAAGGTATATTATTCAGGATATTCTCTTTTCTTCTTTTTTCACCTTTTTATTTTTATTATTGTCAACACTGAATGAGTATTTGTGTTGGTGTAATTGGATGTTTCACTCCCCACATCCAATTAATCATCAATTTCTAAAGATTTTTTACTCTATATGTAATCACAATTAACACACCCTCTGTCATAAAATACAGAATTATATATTTATATGTTGCGGAAAAATCAGATTAATCTTTGACACTACTCTTTCTTAGCAAGTAGCATATAAATTGGGCATTTATTCTAAGGATTCTCTTAAACTTACTTTATCTATGGCATAGATTCAGCATATTATCTATCATTTTTCTATACATGAAAATAAAAATACAAACAAAAGAAATTGTTATTTCTTAAGCTTCTCATTCAGAGTCCAGCTTTTTAGAATTACTCTTCAACACAGAATTGTCAATGTCTTGGTCTTTGTCCAAATTATGGTCTTTTAAACCATCAAGAGCAATGGCAATGCAGCATTTTATAAAATAGTGCTTCACTCTTATTTCTTTATTTCAAAAAGTGGCACCTCTGCTGCAGATACTGATGTTGGTAGGTAGGCTCTCAAACTTACCTAAAGTTTCAAAGGAGTTAAACAGGTCTCCTAGGCTTCCTCAAATCATCCTAATTTTTCTCTGGACTAAAACATTAAGAAAATGCAATTAACCAGCCCATACCATCTGCACTAACAACAAAATTACAACACTATCCCAGGACACTTTTAACTAAGTTTACAAATGTACAATGAAACTCTTATAATTGCTGCTTGGTTACCCATGTTTTTAAGACACCGTCGATTAGGTGCACTTTGATATTTTATAATGTATAAGAACGCATGCTATAGAATTGAAAAAATACAGTACTTTTGGCATCTCCCTCCTGAACCCCTACTCTATTCCAGGCCTTACTATTTTAGCTAATCTCTTAGTTTTTTTTTTTTTTCCTCCAGCTCATTTTTTTTTTAATTGCCAACAGTTCTTTTCCAGCATACAAATCTAAAGATATCTTTTTCATATTCAACATCCCTTATTGCTTCCAAGATAGAGAACAAATTCCTTTTTATCCTAGCAAGGGATAAATATTAATTTTATGTCCCCTCCAGTCTCATTTTCTCTGAGTTCTCCCACTACTTTCTTTTCCAGCCACCCTGAACACCTTAGTAGATCCCCAGACACCTCACACTATTTCCTCCTTGTCTGTTTTCTCTACTGGTACTGGCATCCTTGCTGAGTATCACAGGCTCACATTTACCTCTATTTTATTTTATTTTTTCCATACCCCAGCAACCCTATCCTTTCTCCCCAATCCCCCAGAAACCCTCAGCTTGTTTCCTGAGATTAAGAGTCTCTTTTAGTTTGTCTCCCTCCCCAGTCCCATCTTGTTTCATTTTTCCCTCCCTACTCCCCACAACCCCCTCCCCCGCCCTACCTCTCAAATCCCTTATCAGAGATATATGATAATTGCCTCTTGCTGATTGACTTATTTCACTCAGCAAAATCCCCTCCAGTTCCATCCATGTCTTTGCAAATGGCAAGATTTCATTTCTTTTGATGGCTGCATGGTATTCCATTGTATGTATACACTACATCTTCTTATCCATTCACCTATTGATGGACATCTAGGTTCTTTCCATAGTTTGGCTATTGTGGACATTGCTGCTATGAACATTTGGGTGCATCAGATTTACCTCTCAAATAATAACTGAATGTAAACTTTTCAGGTACCTCCTCCCCATCTCAATTAACTGCACCTCTCTGTAAATTCAGTATCAGGAATTCTCAGTGGGAGGGGCTGGGCCATGAGTGGAGGAGGAGAGGGGGAAATCATGACTCCTGGCCTCTTAGATACACTTATCAGTAACTGTGTAGATTCAAAGGCAAATATTTGTTACTAATAAAAGATAGCATAATTTTTAGAAGAACTAGAGCAGAAATGCTTTTTAAATTTTAATTCTAGTGTAGTAAAATGTACAGTGTTATATTAGTTTCAGGTGTACAATACAGTAATCTAGTTCTATACATTACTCAGTGATCTATCCCCTTGCCCACCTCCTCTTTGGTAACCACAAGTTTGTTCTCTATAGTTAGGATTCTGCTTGTTTTTGGCTTGTTTCTCCCTTCCCCATATTTTTCCTTTGCCTGTTTAGTTTCTTAAATTCCAATATTAGTGAGATCATATTGTATCTGTCTATCTCTGACTGGATGATTTCCCTTACCATACTCTCTAACTCCACCGATATTGTTGAAAATGGTGAGATTTCTCTAGCTCTCAGGGAAATTCAAATCAAAACCACTCTAAGATACCACCTTACACCAGTCAGAATAGCCAAAATTAACAAGACAGAAAACAACAAGTGTTGGAGAGGCTGCGGAGAAAGGGGAACCCTCTTACACTGTTGGTGGGAATGTAAACTGGTGCAGCCGCTTTGGAAAACAGTGTGGAAATTCCTTAAAAAATTAAAGATAGAGCTACCCTATGACCCTGCAATTGCACTACTGGGCATTTACCCCAAAGATACGGATG
>PITA01017576.1:0-42923 GCA_004023965.1 Spilogale gracilis | reverse complement strand
GACCCATGTCTCCCTTCAGCTTTTCAAACTGTCTTCAAAATCTCTTCAAATGCTTCTCTGTCCTTCCTTCTCTTCTTATTTTGTAAGTCCTGCTGGGGACTGTGCATGATCTGCCCCTCCTGCCATGTCCAAGCCACCAGAAACAATGGTGGAGGTACCCATGAATGTGGGTGAAAGCCCCACCAAGAATCCAGAAAGCCACATACCCTGTGGGCCGGGGCAATATGTCCTTTGTGTGCTTATCCAAGATATATAGTTCCATTTAATCCTCTTCCTGGTAATCATATTTCTGTATCTCTTATCTGTATTCCTTGATCCCTCTGCCTCAATGATCTCAGCTTCTGTAAGTTTAAGCAATCACTCTGTACCCTGCAGTAACAATACTAATCCTATCTCTAGGGTGGGTGCAAAAGCAGTTAAAGTTTTAACTGCACCACCCAACTTCCTCATTTTTGAATAATAAAAGATTGGGACCCTTGACAGTCAAGAAAGAAAAGGCAGTGCCAGAGGCAAAGGCAGAGAGCCTGCGAAGCAAGAAGCAGAAAGAGCAAGAGAGACAGAAGCAGAGAGCAAGAGAAACAGAAGCAGAGACAGAAGCACAGCAAGAGGGCCAGAGCCAGAACCAGAGAGCCAGAGCTAGAGAGCCAGAGCATGAGCCTGAGCCTGCTTCATAAGTCTCTCCTGACTGACCTCGGGTCTGTCAGCTTGCATCAGATCTCCGTGTCTGTGTCATTATTTCGCTGCCAGACATCCCGTGGTTTGGGACCCACATCTCTGCTGAGGCTGGTCCCTGGTGACAAGTGGCGCCCAACGTGGGGCTCGAACTGCTTAGGGTAAGTACTTTTGCATCGGTTTGGTGAGGACCCTACCCGGGGAATCCGTGGTCCCCTCGGTCAAAGAGTAAGGCTTAGAAAGGGGTAGGTAGGAACTAGTTAATATGGGATAAGTTGAGTCAGCGGGAGATAGCATGTATAAGAAAATTTTGCATAAAATTTTGCTGTATTGGTTTGCAGTCAAACAGGCAATGATTCATGCTGAAATTACAGGCTTACCGTCCTCCTCTGCAAGCTCTGTAGTGGATAAGGAGATATTCAATGGGGAACTTACTCCTCTACTGCAAAAAACTAAAGCAAAAAGGAAGGCTACGGCTAAGGCACAAACTTTGCCTGTGCTGCCCACTAAAAAAACCTGTCGAACCATCGGCCCCTAAGGCCTACGTAGTGGATCTGGTTGCGTCCTCTTCTTGACTCTTCTTCAGAAAGCGAAACAGAGGAAAAGGAGCCTTTTGATCCTGGGGATGAGGTTGACCTGGAGAAAGAGGCTGCTAAATATCTTAATCCAGATTGGCCTCTGTTACGTTGACCTCCTAAAAATGATAAGAAAAGGCCTAAACCCACCTCTCACTTACTGCTGGCCGCTCGTGAAGCTAGGGCTAAAGGTGAGTCTTTTGGCTTTTCCTCTTATTATAGCAGAGGAGGGAGAGCCTTCTTGGGAGGCTATACTCTGTAAGCTGGTCAAAGAACTAAAGGAGGGGTGCTCTAAGTATGGGCCATGTTGAGTCTAAAGAAAGAGGGCTCTTTAGAGAAATAAATTAGTCAAAAACTCTTAAAGCTACTGTGCCTGCTGAAAAGGATGTTAAGTTACTGTGCCTCCTGAAAAGGATGTTAAGTTACTGTGCCTCCTGAAAAGGATGTAAAGCTACTGTGCCTCCTGAAATGGATGTTGAAGTTACTGGGCCTCCTAGAAAGGATGTTTAAGATTACCATTCTTCCTGAAAAGGATGTTAAAACTATTGCACCTCCTGAAAAAAATATTATAGTTGTTACACCTTCTCGGAAAGATATTAGTCCCTTTATTCCACCTCTTAAAATTGATTCATATTACAATTAGTAAGAAAAATAAAAAATGGGAATGCATTTTTGTTGAGGATAAAAGAAGGTAATTTTGTCCAAGACCAGATGTGTTATTAACCTGGGGGCTAGGAGTGTGTGTGTCTTTCCACAGGATGCTAACTCTCCCTATGGATTCCAAATCGTCAACCTGTCTTGATCAACAACAATCCACAGAAACTGGACACTGCCCCTGCCAGCACCTGACTCAGTAAAATTGCTGATCTGACTGCTGAGCATAAAGGACTCTTAATATTACTCTAAAAATGAATGATGGTTATTCTATCACTTGTTCTGCCTGCATATTAACCAATTGTGTCTCACTAAATATTAATGTTAAATTCATGATTGTCAATTAACCCCCTTACGTAATACTACTTCTTAAATTAACTGCTCCTTGGTAGTCTGGGTCATCGTCATCTAGACATGACCTTTGGGCACTTACATATCTCCCACTAAGCTTCTCTGGCACAGGTGGCCTCATTTCCTTGTTTCTGTGGCTACAGCTGGAACATGTTTCTTGCTACTAGTATGTCTACTTCTTTTGAGCTTATGGTATCAGCTAAAAGGAACTATGGCAGATAAAGGTACACTTGCATGAGCTGTACCTGCGAACCTCACCTCCCCCAGTGGAAAAAGTATAAGAGGGGCCTGTTAGCCAATGATGGGTAAGATTCTCTCTCCACTCTCTCAACCTAAGACAGGCCATATCTGCCAAGAAGATATGAACCAATGACGGGTAAGAGAGAAATGGATGAGGGGATGCCTAAGACAGGCACAGTCATCGCCTCTTCAATCCTGGGAAAGGATTGATATCTCTATTTAAAATTAAAAAAAGGGAAGATGTCAGGGATGGTGCATGATCTGCCCCTCCCACCATGTCCAAGCCACCAGAAACACTGGTGGATGTACCCATGAATGTGGGTGAAAGCCCCTCCGGGCTTTCCGAAAGCCCCACTAAGAATCCAGAAAGCCACGTACCCTGTGAGCCAGGGCAATATGTGCTTTGTGTGCTTATCCAAGACATATTGTTCCATTTAATCCTCCTCCTGGTAATCATATCTCTGTATGTCTTATTTGTATTCCTTGATCCCTCTGCCTCAATGGTCTCAGCTTCTGTGAGTTTAAGCAATCACTCTGTACCCTGCAGTAACAATACTAATCCTGTCTCTAGGGTGGGTGCAAAAGCAGTTAAAGATTTAACTGCACCACCCAACTTCCTCACTTTTGAATAATAAAAGACTGGGACCCTTGACAGTCCAGAGAGACAAAGGGAAAGCCAGAGGCAAAGGAAAAGGCAGAGGCAAAGGCAGAGAGCCTGCAAAAAGAGACAGAAGCAAAGAGAGACAGCAACAGAAAAGCAGAGACACAGAAGCAAAAAAAGCAACAGAAACATAAGCAGACAGAGAGCAAGAGAGACAGAAGCAGAGACAGACGCAGAGCAAGAGGGCCAGAGCCAGAGCTAAAGATCCAGAGGGTGAGCCTGAGCCTGCTTCATAGGTCTCTCCTGACTGACCTCGGGTCTGTCAGCTTGCATCAGATCTCCATGTCCGTGTCATTATTTCGTCCGCCAAACATCCCGTGGTTCGGGACCCACATCTCTGCTGAGGCTGGTCCCTGGCAACAAAGTCCTATTAAACTTATAGCAGATTGTAATTTTTGTTGTTTTTGTTTTTGTTTGTTTGTTTGATAGAGAGAGGAGTATAAGCAGGGGGAGCAGCAGGCAGAGGGATTGGGAGAAGCAGACTCCCTCCTAAGCAGGCAGCTCGATGCAGGGCTCTATCCCAAGACCCTGGGATCATGACCTGAGCTGAAGAGAAATGTTTAACTGACTGAGCCACCCAGGCACCCTGCAGAATGTATTTCTATTATCCCCACTTTCATCATTTTTATATCTTTATGTGTTGCATTCTTAGTGAATTTCATGGCTATATAGTCAATTTCATAAATTCCTTTTTCACGTTTAGTTTACAGTTCATCTTGCCTACCAAACTGCTAGCTAAGTAATGAGGATTTTCATTTCTTAGATTTCTATTAGGATCCTTTTTATCTTAATCTTTCCCCCACTTTATTGAGCTATAATTGAAATATTTATATTGTATAAGTTTAAGGTGCACAGCATAATAATTTGATATAAGTATATATCATGAAATGATTACCATGATGATTTTAGTTACCATCCATCACCTTACATAGTAACAAGGTTTCCCCTTGTGATGAGAACTTTTAAGATCTAGTACTTAGAAACATTTGGGGGGGGAGAGATTTGCAGAGGAAGAGGGAGAGAAAGAATCTTAAGCAGGTTCCATGTCAAGCATGGATCCCAATATGGGGCTTGATTCCACAACACGAAGTTCATGATCTGAGATGAAATCAAGAGTTGGGCACCCAACTAACTGAGCCACACAGGAACCCCTAGAAACTTTTAAATATACAATATAGTATTATTAACAATAGTTACCATGCTGTATATTATATCCCTAGAACTCATCTATCTTATAAATGGAAGTTAGTACCTTTTTACTTCTTGCATCCAATTCCATTTCTCACCCACCTCTGGCAACCACAAATCTGACCTCTGTTTCTATGAGTTTGATTTCTTCTATTCAGCATGTAAGTGAGAACATACAGTCTTCATCTTTCTCTGACTTATTTCACTTAACATAATGCTGTCAAGGTCCATCCTTCATGTTACAAATGGCAGAATTTCCTTCATTTTTATGGTTGAATGGTATTCCAGTGTGAGTTTTCTTTATCCATCCATCCACTCTTGGACATGTAGGTTGCTTCCATGCCTTAGCTATTATAAATAATGTTGCAATGAACATTGAATACAAATATCTTTTTCACATAGTTGTTTTGTTTTCTTCATATACAACCAGAAGTAGAATTACTGGATCATATGGTAGTTCTACTTTTAATTTCTTGAGGAATCTCCACACTGTTTCACATAGTACTTGAACCAGTGTACATTTCCACCAACATTGCAAGGGATTCCCTTTCCTCTGCTTCCTCCCCAGCATTTATTATCTCTCATCCTTTTGACAACAGCCATTCTAAGAGGTGTGAGCAATATCTCATTGTAGTTTTGATTTACATTTCCCTAATAACCAGTGATGTTGAGAACCTTTTCATAATGTTGGCCATTTGAGTATCTTCTTTGGAAAAATGTCTATGCAGATCCTTTATCTATTTATCAATTGGATTATTTGGGGTTTTGGCTATCACGTTTTACAAATTCCTTTTATATTTTGGATATTAACCCCTTATCAGATGTGCAGTTTACAAATGTTTCTCCCATTCCTTTGTTTGCCTTTTCTTCTGTTGATTATTACATTTCTGTGAAGAAGCTTTTTAGTTTTATGTAGTCCCACATGTTTATGTTTTATTTTGTTGCTTCTGCTTTAGGGGTCATATAAAAAGAAATCATTGGTGACAATGTCAAGATGCATTTTCCTCTGTTTTCTTCTAGGAGTGTTATTCTTTCAGGTCTTACATTTAAGCCTTTCATCCATTTTGAATTAATTTATATGAATGGGGTAAGATAAGAATCTAGTTTCATTCTTTTCATGTCCAATATCTACTTTTCCTAGTACTATTTGTTGATAAAACTGCCTTTTCTCTAATGAGTATTCTTGACTCCCTTGTCAAACATCCATTGACCCTATATACACAGGTTATTTGGGGGCTCTGCTCTTGATTTTGTTCTCTCTCTCTCTCTCTCTGGGGAGAACCTCTCCTTCCTCCACCAGTAGGCATGGTGCTGTAGTGTGCAGCAGGAACTTGCTGGGTTTGGAGACTCCAAACAGGGCCGAGCACCAGAGGTGAGTGTGTGTTTGTCTGTGTATACATTTTGTTCATGCTTTTATAAATATTATTCCTTTTTCTCCTTTAGCTCCCAAATACACTCAACTTAAATCTTTTCTAAATATTTTCCAATTTAATCCTCTATCTCTGATTATTTGGGCTACTATTCTTAACATTAATTTTGCCATGTGTTATTTGTAGTTTCTTTGTATGTAGGAAATTTCTCTATATAAATCTCTCTCTCCCTTATATCTCTCTCCATGTCTAATAATTTTGTACTTGCTTCCCTCATCAGTCTTTGTAGAAATACATGGGCTCACATAGGTGACTTGATGTCCCTACTGACATTATATAGATGATATCAGAAATCTAGTCTGTGCTAGTGTTGGCTTCATATCACAAACTTGATGTATATCCTTCAGTATATTCAGTTTCTGCAACTCTAAGTAACTTCTTGGATCCCTAATATCCAAAGTCACAGGGAAAATATTAAGCTAAACATGAGTATTATATCTACTAAGCTGAACTTTTGTTATTCAAGAATGACCAGAGGAGTGGGAGAGGAGCAAGATGGCAGAGGAGTAGGAGACCTAGAAGTTATCATCAGGTCCCAGGATTTCAGCTAGATAGTTATCAAACCAGTTGGAACACCTACAGACTCAACAGGAGATGGAAGAAGAGTGGCAATTCTAAGAACAGAAAAGTGACCACTTCCAGGAAGGTAGGCTGCATGGAGAAGTGATTCTGAGGCAAGACTTGGGAAGATAGACTGCAGAGAGAGGGATCATCTCTGAGCCAGGAGTAGAGCAACAGATCACAAAACTGGAACCTTTAGTCTGCTCACTGAGAGACGTCACTCCAGAGGTTAAATGGGGGATGGAACCATCATTGGGACAGTGTGGTCTCAAGAGCTGCGGGGTCACAGAAGGACCCAGGGTGCCTGAATGTGGCAGAGCTCCCACGTATCAGAGTAGGGAGGCCGGCTACAGAGATGGATCCAAGAAGGGGGTTATCAGCTCAGGGTTACCTTAAATCATGATACTAAGATGCAATCAGGCCATCACTCTTCGAGCAGGGACCCCCAAAACAGCATATCTGTGGAGAACCTCTCCTTCCTCCACCAGTAGGTGTGGTACGGTAGTGCATGGCAGGAACTTGCTGGGTTTGGAGACTCCAAACAGGGCCGAGTGCCAGAGATAGATGTTTGGTCACAGGTGGGTGAACATGGAGTGCAACTGGAGACCAGAGAGACAGGGAAGATTGACTGCATTTCTCGGAGGGTGAAATGAGAAGTGGGGCCCCGAGCTCTCAGCTCCTCTGGGCCAGAGACTGGAAGGCCACCATCTTCATTCCTATCCTCCAAACCACTACAGAAAATGTTCAGGGAATAAAAGTTGCTGAGAATGAACCTGTGTAGATTGCTTACCCTGACACCTGGCAAGACCAGGGCAGTATGACCTCTGGCAAAGATATTTGAGAATCAATACAACAGTCCCCTCCCCCAGAAGATCAGCAAGAACATCCAGCTAAGACCAAGTTCATCAATCAATGAGAACTGCAGAACTCCACAGCTAGAGGAATTCATCATATAGAATTCATGACTTTTTTTCCATGATTCCTTAGTCTTTCAAAGTTAAATTATTTTAAATTTCATTAATTTAATCTATTTTTAATTTTTTCTCCTTCCTATTTAGCATATTTAAACTATTTATCTTATCAATACCAATTTTTTTTAAAAAAATCTTTTCTAATTTTCATTTTTTAAGTCATATTCTATCCCTTCATTGTATTTAAGCTTTTTTATATACATATAGGGTTTTTTTTTAATTTTTGGATACAGTTTCTTCTAATAGATAAATATACCCTAAATCTAATGCATAGCTTTGTTCTAGTCTCCAGTATCATCACATTTTTTCCTCTTTTTTTTTCTTTTTTTCTTTATCAATTCTTTACAGTCATATTACATCCCTTCATCCCATATACCTTTATTTTTGTACATATATGTATTTCTTTCTTTAAAATTTTGGGAGGCAGTTTCTTCTAACAGACCACAATATACCAAAAATCAAGCGTGTGGCTCTATTCTATTCATCAGTCTACTAATATATATATAGAGAGACAGACAGATACACTTGATCCTTCAGAGAGAGTTGGATTTTCAAATTATTTTAGCCTAAAAGTAACAGACCAGAAAGGAACAGAGACAATATACAGCAACAATCACCTTACAGGCAATACAATGGCACTAAATTGATATCTTTCAATAGTTACCCTTAATGTAAATGGGCTAAATGCCCCAATCAAAAGACACAGGATATCAGGATGGATAAAAAAACAAGATCCATCAGTATTCTGTCTCCAAGAAACTCATTTTAGACCCAAAGATACTTCCAGATTTAAAGTGAGGGGATGGAAAACAATTTAACATGCTAATGGATATCAACACTGCTTTTCAACATGGTACTAGATGATGTGATACTTTATGTGGAAAACTCAAAAGGCTCCACTCCCAAAACACACTAGAACTCACAGAGGAATTCAGTAAAGTGTCAAGATTAAAATCAATGCACAGAAATCAGTTGCATTTCTATATACCAACAACAAGACAGAAGAAAGAGAGTCAATCCCATTTACAATTGCACCCAGAATCATAAGATACCTGGGAATAAACCTAACCCAAGGGGCCAAGAATCTGTACTCAGAAAGCTATAAAGTATTCAATAAAGAAATTGAGGAACACACAAAGAAATGGAAAAACATCCCAAGTTCATGGAATGGAAGAACAAATATTGTGAATATGTCTATGCTACCTAAAGCAATCTACACACTTAATGCAAATCCTATCAAAATACCATCATTTTTAAAGAAAATGGAACAAAAAATCCTAAAATTTATATGGAACAAGAAAAGACCTCAAATAGCCAGACGAATGTTAAAAAAAAAAAAAAGTTGGCAGCATCACATTTCCAGACTTCAAGCTCTATTACAAAGCTGTAATCATCAAGACAGTATGGTACTTGCACAAGAAGAGATACATAGATCAGTGGAACAGATAGAGAGCCAAAAAATGGACCTTCAACTCTATAGTCTTCAATAAAACAGGGAAGAATGGCCAATGGAAAAAAGATAGCCTCTTTAACAAATGGTGCTGGGAAAATTGGACAGCCACACACAGAAGAATGAAATGACTATTTCCTTGTACCACACACAAGAATAGATTCCTAAGAGATGAAAGACCTCAATGTGAGACAGGAATACATCAAAATCCTTGAGGAGAACACAGGCAGAAACCTCTTTGACCTCAGCGTCAGCAACTTACTCCTAGAAACATCGCCAAAGGCAAGGGACACAAGGGCAAAGATGACTATTGGGACTTCATCAAGATAAAAAGCTTAGCATAGCCAAAGAAACAGTCAACAAAATCAAAAGACAACTGGCAGAATGGGAGAAGATATTTGCAAATTACATATCGGATAAAGGGCTAGTATCCATACTATAAAGAACTTATCAAACTCAACACCCTAAGAATAATCTAATTGTGTAATGGGCAAGAGACATGAACAGACCTTTTTTAAAAAAGACATCCAAGTAGCCAACAGACATGAAAAAGTGCTCAACATCATGCAGCATCAGGGAAATACAAATCTAACCTAGGTGTCCAACAGATGAATGGATAAGGAAGATATGGTGTATATATATATAAAATGGAATGCTATGCAACCATTAAAAAGAATGAACTCCTACCATTTGGAACAATGTGGATGGAACTGGAGGAGATTATGCTGAGGAAAATAGGTCAATCAGACAAAGATAATTATCATATGATCTCTCTGATATGAGGAATTTGAGAGGGAAGGCAAGGGGTTGTAGGGGTTAGAGAGGGAAAAAATGAAACAAGATGGGCCTGGGAAGGGAGAAAAACCATAGGAGACTCTTAATCTCAGGAAACAAATTAGGGTTGCTAGGGGGTGGGGAGGATGAATAGAATGGCTGGGTTATGGAAAAAAATAAAAAGTAATAAAAATAAAACATAGGAACAAACAGAGGGCACCTGGGTGGCTCAGTCATTAAGCATCTAAATAAATAAATAAAATCTTCTTTAAAAAAAAAAAAAGAATGACCAGAAACCTGTGAAATCACCCTGAAAAGTCAGTGCATTTGGGTTATAGGAAGTGCTGCATAATAGGAAAGAAATGTTTATTTCCCTACCTAATATTCTTTTTTTTAAGATTTTATTTATTTATTTATTTGACAGAGAGAAACACAGCGAGAGAGGGAACACAAGTAGGGGGAGTGAGAGAGGGAGAAGCAGGCAGCCCAATGTGGGGCTCAGTCCCAGGTCTCCAGGATCATGACCTGAGCTGAAGGCAGTCGCTTAACCAACTGAGCCACCCATACTGGGACATTGATTTTTTAAAAACCACCCCATAGAGTCTTTCCACCCTCCTCACATACTTGATTCCTGGATATCACTGTTGTGAATTACATGAGTGATAAATCGGAGATAAGGAACTAGATGAATCACTCAGAATCTGATCCTCCTTTTTCACTCAGGATTTTGTGACATGTAGGGAGTATATATTCTAGTCACTGTCTCTATGCAGTGAGTTTTATGCAGAGCCAGAACCCCAGTGTGGGGTGGTCTGAGATTTTCTACCACAGCCTGGGGCTGATTCTGTCTAAATCTGCAGTGTGTGTAAGAAAGCCTTCTTGCCTGCAGATATAAGCCACATTACCTGATAAGAGCTTTACCAGTTATAGAGATCTTTTTTTGTTTGCTTGTTTCTCTTTCTTTATTTGTATCTATAAATATTTTAGTGACCTTTCAAACTCAGGTGGGGAAAATTGGGATATCCTCATAATTCCAACAAGAAGAAAGACTAAAATTGTTTTCTGATTATAATTTATACAGTTTGTCTTTTTCAATAAATAAATTATATTTCAAAAAGAGCTGTTTATACATGTCTCCCCAAACCTTATGCTCACTCTGATCTCTTATCTTTTTCTTTATATGTCTTTGCTTTTTAATAAACCAAATAATTCTTATTTGGTTTCCTCAATTCTCCTCTCCATCCATCGCCTGGATCCATTTCATAAAGGCCTGTAACCATAAATTATAGAAGATTCGTCTTTTAAAAATAGGTAAAGGATTGAGGTGCCTGTGTGGCTCAGTTGATTATGTGTCCAACTCTTGATTTAGGCTCAGGTCAGGATCTCAGGGTCTTTAGATCCAGACCCAGTATTAGGCTCTGCGCTGAGCATGGAGCCTGCTTAAGATTCTCTCTGTCCCTCTCCTTCTGCCTCTTCTGCATACCCCCCACGGTCCCTGCTCATGCATGTGTGCTCTCTCTCTCTGTATTTAAAAAACAATATCACCAAACTGTGGAAAGAGCCAAGGTGCCCTTCAACAGAAGAATGGATAAATAAGATATGGTACATATATACAATGGAATATTACACTTCCATCAGAAAGGCTGAATACCCAACTTTTGTAGCAACATGGACTGGATTGGAGGAGATTATGCTGAGTGAAACGAGCCAAAGAGAGAAAGTCAAGTATCATATGGTTTCACTAACTTGTGGAGCATAAGGAGTAATATGGAGGACAGTAGGAGAAGGAAAGGAAATGGGAAGTGGGGTAAATCGGGGAAGGAGATGAAACATGAGAGACTTTGGACTCAGAAACAAACTGAGGGTCTTAGAGGGGAGGGGGTGGGGGGAATGGGTGAGCCTGGTGGTGGTATTGAGGGCATGTATTTCATGGAGCCCTGGGTGTGGGGCATAAACAATGAATCTTGGAACACTGAAAAAATAAAATAATGTAATAAAAATACAAATAATTTTGTTTGAAAAAATATATAGGTAAAGGATGAAAGAAAATATCTGTAAATAATATGTCAATAAAGCATTAAAATCCAGAATATATAAAGAACTTACAACTCAACAACAAAAAACAACCCATTCAAAAATAGGCAGACAGTTCTCCAATGACAATTATAGATATAGAGCAGACATTTCTCCAGAAAAGATATGAAAATGATCAAAAAGCATATGGCAATATGCTTAGTACCATTAGTTGTTATGGAAATGCAATGAGATATTAGTACATACCCATGAGGATGGCTATTATTTTTTTAAGTGATGGATGTTAACTTATTGTGGTGACCATTTTGCGATCCATACACACATCAAATCATTATGTTGATTTAATAAATTAATATAATGTTATATATCAATTATACCTCAATAAACCTAGAAAAAATTGAGTAAGTCATGTCTAAAAAGATGGTAATTAACATGTGTTGACAAGGGTGTGGAGAAATTGTAACCCTTGTGCATCACAGGTGGGAATGTAAAATGGTGCAGTGGCTGTGGCAAACAGTTTGGCGGTACCTCAAAAAATTAAATACAGAATTTACTAAAGAATTAGTACATGGTCCAACAATTCTACTCCTGGATATATACCCAAAAGAACTAAATGAAGGGAATTAAATAGATACTTGTTATAGCAATGTTCATGCAGAATTATGTGCAATAACAAAAAGGTGAAAACAACCCAAGTGTCTATCAACAGATGAAGAATACAAAACATGATACACACAAACACACACAAACACACACACACAGGAATATTATTCAGCCATAAAAAGGAAATTATTATACAAGCTACAACATGGGTAAACTTTGAAAACTTTGAAAACATTATGGCAGGGTGAAATAAGCCAGGCACAAAAAGAAAAATATTACATCATTCCACTTATGTGAAATACCTAAATAGGCAGATTCTTTGAAAGAGAAAGTAGATTAGAGCTTACCAGGAATGAGGGGAAAGCTAAGGGAAGAATAAGAGTTATTGCTTGATGAAAACAGTTTTGTTTGGGATGATTAAAAAGTTCTGAAAATAGGTAGTGGTGATGGTTGCATGACATTGTGAATATACTTAATACCATTGGATTTTATAGTTAAAAATGGTTAAAATCAGAAACTTTATGTGTATCTTGCCACAATAAAACTTTAGAAAGGTAAGGCAGAAAGACTGTGGATATTAATACTTCAATACTCTTATCCCTTTCAGACATGTCACATTCTTATAATAGATGCATAAATTTGGCCAAATCATTTTACTTCTCTAAACTTCAATTTCTTTTTTTTAAAGATTTCATTTATTTGACAAATAGAAATACAGCCAGAGAGGGAACACAAGCAGGAGGAGGAAGAGAGGGAGAAGCAGGCTTCCTGCCGAGCAGGGAGCCCAATGCAGGGCTTGATCCCAGGACTCCAGGATCATGACCTGAGGCAAAGGCAGATAATTAATGACTGAGCCACCCAGGTGTCCCTCTAAACTTCACTTTCACCATCAATTGAATGGAGGTCAAATTGCCCTGCCAACTCCACAGGGTTGATTCAAATTTCAGTTGCAGTTAGGGGGCACCTGGGTCATTCAGTCAGTTAAGTGTCTACCTTTGCTCAGATCATGCTCCTGGGATCCTGGGATCAAGCCCCATGTTGGTCTTCCTTCTCAGTGGGTAGTCTGCTTCACCCTCTCCCTTTGTCCTTCTCCCTTGCTTGTGCTCTCTCTCAAGTAAATAAATAAAATATTTTAAAAAATGTAATGTGTCTAATGTGTCAATCATTAGATGCCTAATGATACAAAGTATGTGATTGGGGTACTTTTATCCCTTCATATTTTATAATGAGCATGTGGTGTAAATGTAGTTTTACTATTAGTAATGAAAGGGACATTATCTGTTATGGCTGTGAAAACAAATCCTCTGGAGAAGGGATTTTTGTTATATAACTACAACTATAGCCTAGCTTAAGTGATTGTTGAAATTATCAAGTCTCATAATAGAAATCAAAATTTCAAGTGATTTTGATGTCTCATAGACATCTTTTTAAAAAGATTTTATTTACTTCTTTGAGACACACACACACACAGAAGAAGCAGTGGGAGAGGGAGAGAGTCTCAAGAAGACTCTGCAGATCATGGAGCCTGATGCAGGGTTTGATCTCACGACCCTGAGATCATGACCAGAGCTGAAATCAAGAGTCAGATGGTTAACCAACTGTGCCATTCAGGCACCCCTCATAAACATCTTAAAGTTAACATGTCCTAAACAAATTCTTTAACATTCCTCCTAAAGTTGCTCTTCACCCAAATCTCCTACACCACCATTTGCCCAGTTGCTTGAGCCAGACATACTTCTGTCCTTCTCCTCCTGTCCACCCTACACTACCAAATCCAGTCTATTCTGCTTCTAAAATATGTATTATTTCTGCTTTCCCTTCATTCTCACTGACACTGTCACCATCTGGACTACAGCAAAAGTCTCTGGTCTCCCTACTTCCCCTCTAGACTCTTCAATTCTACATTGAGTAACCCGGGGTGACTTTCATCACATAGATTGGATTCTGTAACCTTGTTTTAAAACTCTCAATGGCTTCTAAGTCATTTTGAATAAAATCCAGAGTTCTTAATGTCGCTCTGTCAGCTCCTGTAAGGTCTAAGCTTTGCCTACAATTCAGCCTCACTTGGGCTTCTCTTCCAGCACTTACATCCTACCAGCCACACTCATCTTCATTCCTCAGACATGCCAAGCCCTTTGTCACCTCAGGACTTTTGCACATACTACAGCTCTGCCTGAAAGATTGTCACTTCATCAAGTTTCGGTTTAAATGTCACTTCCTCAGAACAACCTACTATGACCCTATAATCTAGGTAGGTTCTTCATATTATCACCTGTACATTGATTTATGTACTTGCTTCTTGCCAGCTTCTTACGCCACAATATAATCTCAATGAGAAGTGGAATCATAACTCTTTTATTCACCACTCCATCTTAGCACTACCATGATGCCTGAGCATAGGAACATTCAATAAATATTTGTCAAATGATTAAATAAGTAAGAAGTAACAACATGGTACATATTAATAACTATGTGTTTCATGAATATGTACAATTATGCATAGTGATTTCCCACGCATAAAATAACTACATGAGCATGAAAATGTATTCACATTTCAATCAGAGGGAATTGCTCAAATATCTTAGTTTCTACATAGACAATGACCATTTCATATCCATATAAGAACAAAACAAAAAATGCTGTGAGGGATTTCTGGGTGAGCTATCAGCATAAATGGTTTTGCCTTTTTAGCTTGTGCAGCTTATAAATAATCCAATCAAGAACAGAGGGGAGTCATTCCCAGTGAGACTCTTAAAAATGTCCAATGTTGTGATGGCCTGGTCACATTGTATCATCTATTAAACTGCGTTTTATGTCTATTTTATTAATAACCAGTACTTCCTCTGAGTTAACCCTTTATTTAAATTCAAGTGTACACACATGTAGGCACACGCACACGTGGGTCTACATTTGTATCCATAGCCACATTTTACTAAAAATTAGAATTTTCAAAAAAAGACAGAATTTTCTTTATGCTTTATAATTACATCTCAATCACTAAAAGTATAGAAAGTATCCTGCAGATAGATATCATGCTTAAGTAGCATTTAGGGAGCTAGGAAGTAGGGACATGGCATGTAGATGAGTTTCAGAGGGAATTTTGGGGGCACCCATTTTGTGACAATTTTAATGCTCCACCAGCTAAGTGTCTGCTGCTGTCCAAATCTGATACTCTGTAAGCCCTTTACCCTGAATTGAGAACAGATAGCTATCCAGCCAAGTTAATTAGGTTTTTCATTAACTTTTTAGCCCTGGTATCACTTTGCTTTCAATATGATGGAAAGTGTTTTCGAGTAACAAATTTAAGTAAGAATCAAATAAACTTAATTTCGGTGGCTGCAGATATCCTTTGGCTAACTTTCATTAGATTGGTCTTCAATCAGTCAAAGGAGAAGGAAGAGTTAGAGCAGGATATGTTCTCCAATTGAAAGTAGCTTAAAATGTGCTATCAGAGTGATTCAGTAGTGATTTGGTTTATATAATTTAATTAAAAGTCAACAAACCTTTAGTACTCATCCCTTCATATTAACACTCGTGCTTGAAAGCTGCTCACACCAAATCACATCATCTTAACATAATTACCAGCTCACCATGAAAGAGAAGTGTGAAAAAAAAAGAGAAGTGTGACCTAAAGTTAGCTAAATCCACGGAATATTAGTCCAAGAAAAGCTTTGCCCATTACCTAGTCCAAATATTTTCAGAGGCTTTTAAAAGAGAAATTCTTTCCTCAAACATTAGTTAAAATGGAAGCCATAAATGTAAAAAAGATGTTAATGGTAATGATTATAATAATAGCAAACATCTGAACGGTGTTAGTTATATGCCAGGTATTGTTCTAAATTCTGCAACATGTACTAATTCATTTAACCTCACAAAAGCTGTATATCAGCCTCCTTACAGATGAGGAGAAAACACAAAAAGGTTAATAAAATGCTAGCAAATGGTAAAGCAATTGCCTCTCTAGAATAAAGGGAGAGCTCTTCAAGTTAGGTGGGGAAAAACTGAATCCCTGTTTTGATAAACTCTAGAGGGATATCTCCACTGCTCCCTTGCCCCATAATCCTACCCTTGGGAATTTACCAGATGGCTAAGCAACCAACATCAAATAGTAAAGATCAAAATGTATTATACACTATCCAGGACTCCTGGAGGAATAAGGGTTTTACGGGACAGAGTTTCGTAAGTGACAAGGTAATCAGAGAAAAGGTGGACTTAAGGGAGGAAAATATTTATGCATTAATTAGGGAGGGACTACATTTCTAAAGAATCATCAGTCAATTGGTTGGAATGCTGTCAAAAAAAGGGAAAATGCATTACTCAATTGATCACAGCATATAATAAGGGCCATGTATCAACCTAACATCCACAAGGTATCTGGGATGTCAGTTAAGAACATCCAGAACTGCATGTCCATAAGGACCAGGAGACTGTGGAAAGGTTAGTAGGAAGGCTTTGCGTAGCTATCTTTCAGGTAAAAAAAAATTAACACCAAATAGACATTACAAGGTGGTGGGCCCTTCTCATCACAGGCCCTTATTCACACTCTCTTTTAACCTTCCGAAGAAAGAACAGGTTTCTTTACAGATAATGAGATCCTGGGGTCGAAAAAGGTGAAATTCCTTATTCAAAGTTTACATTCAAGTAAAACTTCAACCCAGGAATATTACTCCCAAATGTGGGTTTATTTTGCTGTTTTAAGTGTTGGTAACTTGAAAATACCTTCTTTTTAAAATATTTTATTTATTTATTTGACAGAGAGAAACAGCTAGAGAGGGAACACAAGCAGGGGGAGTGAGAGAGGGAAAAGCAGGCTTCCTGCTGGGCAGGGAGCCTGATGCAGGGCTTGATTCCAGGACTCTGGCATCATGACCTGAGCCGAAGGTAGACACTGAAAAACTGAGCCACCCAGGCTTCCCCTTAAAAATATCTTCTGAAATGGACTCTAGAGGGCACATGGGTGGCTCAGTTAAGCATCTGCCTTCAGCTCAGATGGTGATCCCCAGGTCCTCGGATCAAGCACACACTAGGCTCCCTGCTCAGCAAGAAGCCTGCTTCTCTCTCTGCCTCTGCCCCTCCCCACTGCTCATACTCATACTCTCTCTCACTCTCTTTTAAATAATAAATAAATAAATAAATAAATAAATAAATAAATAAATAAATGATAAAATATTTTTCTTGTTTTAATTTAAATTCAACTAATTAACATATAATGTATTATTGGTTTCAGAGGTAGAGGTCAGTGATTCATTAGTCATATAATGCCCAAGGTTCATTACATCACATCCACTCTTTAATGTCTATCATAAATAAATAAAATCTTTAAAAACAATGAAAGAGACTCTGGGAGTAAGTGGAAAGGTTCACACAGCTGGTAAGCATTATTTTATTTTAATGAGTTTATTGACATTAGGGATTTGCATTTGTTTAAATCATGGCTTTGTCCATCTCTAATAATGTCAATGGCAGTATTTAGATTATTTCTGGTACACCTGAAATTCAGCTTCACTTACAAAGGGAAACCATCATTGGAGAACTATAGCAATTATCTTTCTTAGCACTGATTAACTGATCTCATTTATATTGCTATTTTTTTTAATAAAGTAAAATGAATTCTTAAAATGTGTCAAATTAGCAAACACAATTTTAGACAAAAGCCATTGTACTACTACTGAAGAAGATATTTGTTTATTGAAAAAAAATCATTAAAAGAGAGAGACCTTAATTTCTTCACTGTCTGAAAAGCAAGAAACTGATAGGCTAATTTGATAACGTCTCCCTCTGGAATACCAGGATGAGATCAAAGGCTCAGTGCAATTTTGCAAGCCTATTTTGCAGGAGATCTATTGTATCTTCCTCAAAAATATCAACAAAATTCTTATATGCATAATTTTTTACTTTTTAAATTTTAAGATATATGCATACATAAGAGTGCATAAGACATGTAAAGTTCAAAGATAACTACAAAGTAAACACGTGAGCAAATCAGATGAAGAAAGAGAACATTGGCAGTGCCCCCAGAAACCTCTCTTTTTTTATTGTTACTTAAATTTTTTTTCCAGTGTTCCAAGATTCATTCCCCATTCCCCACACCCAGTGCTCCATGCTTTAGGTGTCCCCAGTACCCACCACCAGGCTCTCCCATCCCTCCACCCCTCTCCCACCAAGTCCCTCAGTTTGTTTCTGTGTCCAAAGTCTCTGTTGTTTCATTTCTCTCCCTGGATTACCCTAGTTCCCATTTACTTTCCTTCTCCCACTGTCCTCCAGGTTACCCCTCACGCACCGCAAGTAAGTGAAACCATGTGATACTTGACTTTCTCTTCTTGGCTTATTTCACTCAGCATAATCTCTGTGGAGATTCCTTAAAAAATTAAAAATAGAGCTACCCTATGACCCTGCAATTGCACTACTGGGCATTTACCCCAAAGATACGGATGTAGTGAAAAGAAGGGCCATATGTACCCCAATGTTCATCGCAGCAATGGCCACAATCGCCAAACTGTGGAAAGAGCCAAGGTGCCCATCAACAGATGAATGGATAAAGAAAATGTGGTACATATATACAATGGAATACTATGCCTCCATCAGAAACCTCTTTTATTTCTCTCCCCAATCATATTCCACTACCTTTCTCCTGGAGGTAACCACTGTACTTACTTTTATGATAATCATCTAGATTCAAGCCTTTCTTTCTACTTTTACTATCTATGTATGCATTCCCCAACAGTATAGCTTATTTTTGCCTGGTTTTGAACCTCTATAATTGGAATATTCTCTGTTTTCTTCTGAGCTTGCTTACTTCCTTCAATGTTATATTGGTCAAATTTATTCAAATTATTGGTTGTACCATTAATACAATTGAACCCCAAAACTTAGAACCTTTCAAAAATGAAATTTTATTTCTCACTCACATTATATGCCCTTTTCAGTTTAGTTGTCTGTCTGCTTTATGTCTTCTTCATTATAGGACCCATGCTGGAAAAGCAGACCCTATATAAACCATTACTGGTCTCAGAAAAAAGTAAAAGAGGAAGATGGAAGTCCACACAACAACTCTCAATGCTTCTGCTAGAAAGTGGAAATTGTCATTTCCATTCACACTTTCTGCAAAACCACATAGCCTAGCCTGATAGAAATAAGATGGGAAATAATAACATCCACCCATATGGACAGGTCCAGTAGGGAGAAGTAGAAAATAATATCTTCATTATACTGTCATCCATAAAAAACAGCATACTACAAACCTTTACTGTGAATGGATTTGGATTGTTTCACCTTTGGGGCTATCATGAACAATGCTGCTAAAAACCTTCTCATATATGAAGTTTCTCTAGGGCATATGCCTAAGGGTATAGTTGCTAAATCATAGCATCTGCATAACTTCAACTAAATAATGCCAAACTATTTTTTTCCAAAGCGAATAGACTAACTTGTTCTCTAACATCATTGTATGAGTTCCTATTTTTCCACATTCTTACTAACACTTGGTATTATCTTTATGAGTAATAATATCTCAGTTTTGTTTAAATTGTGTTACCATGATCATAAATGAGCTTGGGCATCTTTTGTTATGTTATATAACATTTCAGCATTTGTATATCCCTATTTTGTGAAACTGCACACATTTTAGATTGTATTTCAAAATAATTTGAGATTTACAGAAAATCTGCAAAAATAGAAGAGTTCTCATATGTCCTTCATATTCTTACTCAACATCAAAAACTGAATACTCCTCTCATTAGCTATTGTCAGCACAGGTGCTGTAGAGACTTGAATCGCCATGGAACACCAGACCACATTTATTCTGGCAGGAACACAGTAGCACTGTACTTAGTTGACAAACAAGATCCCATAGAAATGGTTCTCCCTGCCACATTATAGATAACAATGTGGCAACCTGTACTGTTGTAGGAAAAGAGACTTAACTGGATTTCAAGCAGGAACTCAGGTAGCAAATGAATACAAGTCAGCTATCAATAGCTTCTGACCCCAGTATTAGTCCTATGTATGGGAATCATTTTTTGAAATTTAAATTACATTGCATAAATGTAAGTTCACCCTTTCCAAAGTGATTGTTTTGATTGATTCTACCATAGGATCTAAAATGTCCCCATTACTTTTTTTTTCAAGCAAAGCTTTATTTCTCGCCAAGCATCAGAATTTCACTGGCTGGGCCAGGGTCGTCTCTAAGGAGAGAACGACCCTGCCTAATTTCTCAGGCTAGCTTTTTTTAAAAAAATTAATTTATTTATTTTCAGTGGTCCAAGATTCACTGCTTATGCCCCACACCCAGTGCTCCATGCGATACGTGCCCTCAATACTCACCACCAGGCTTTCCCAGTTTGTTTCTGAGTCCAAAGTCTCTTATGTTTCGTTTCCCTCCATCTTAGATTTTCATTTTATAAGAGCATTTACTCTGTGCCATTTTCCTTAACATACAAACACCTAATTGAATCAACAGTTAATAATGGGAGAGCTAGGATTTTATCCCAGGCAGTTAGTCTTCAGAGTCCATGCTCAATATCACTCCATGACAGCACCTCTTAGTAACTTTATCTGCTCACAGATATTCTGATTCTAAGTTGAGGACACGTACTCCTAGATCACACTGCCTCGTTTAAAGGAATTTGACCCTTAGCTGGATTTTCATGAAGCAATTAATATTTTGATGTTTTTAGATTTCAAATAAGAGATTCTTCCATGAGGTTGAAAATAAATTTAAGAAGACTGTCCTATCATTCCCTGGCCCAGTTTTTTGGTTTCTTCTCATTACCCCTGACCATTGCTTATTTATCTGTGTAGTGTTCGTGCAAATATAAGAAAATATGAATACATATTCTCATTTTGCCTCATTACAAAAAAGAAGAACTACAATAAACACTGCACTAACCCTTGCCTTTTTTGCATTATATGTTGAAGATCTTTCAGTGTTACTACACAGAGCGCTTTGTCATATTCTTTTCCAGTTCCTTTGTGTATGTACCAGAACTTATGTCACCAGTCCCTTTTTAAAAAAGATTTTATTTATTTACTTGAGAGAGAGTGAGAGCAAGAGAGAAAGTGTGCACACACAGAAGAAGAAGGAGACGCTGACTCCAAACTGAGCAGAGACCCCGACACAGGGCTTGATCCCAGGACCCTGATATCATGACCTGAGCCAAAGGCAGATGCTTAACTGACTGAGCCATCCAAGCACCCCATAACCAGTCCCTTTTTGAAGGCTATGTGTTGTTTCCATCTTCTGCTATTATTACAAATAAAGCTGCAAAGGGTTATTGAATATACTACTGAATAAAGAAACCCTATACATAAATTTACAAGAGAAATGTAGGCTTTTGTTTGATGACTCTTTAATGTATTGCTATGTAATCAACCCTAGAAGGCATCTAAAAACACACAAAATGTTCAAGCCCTAAAGTTACCCCACCACCTTCTTACCCGCTCTCAACACAATGGCTACTGCCTCTGAGCAGTGTTCTCAGGGAAGAGTCATCTAATATTTTCACATACTTTCAGATGCTGAAATCCTAACTGTTTCATGTCTGCAAATGTGATCTCAGGCAGGTTGATAAAAGGTAGGGAATGAGATTTGAGGTGAAATATGGGCTTTCCTTGGGCGCCTGGGTGGCTCAGTTGGTTAAGCGACTGCCTTTGGCTCGCGCCATGATTCCGGAGTACCAGGATCGAGCCCCCACATCCAGCTCCCTGCTTGGCGGGAAGCCTGCTTCTCCCTCTCTCATTCCCCCTGCTTGTGTTCCCTCTCTAGCTGTGTTTCTCTGTGTCAAAAAAATAAAATCTTAAAAAAAAGAAATATGGGCTTTCCTTCTATCTTTATTATCACCTCTACACAAAAGCATATTGTATCTAATTATAGAAGATTGTTCTAATATTTAATGATCAGAATTTGCTTTTAGGAATTCCATTATTTCAGGGTTTGAAATTACTTCAGTGTAAAAGGGGACTGTGTTTTGTCTTTGACCACACCTCAAAAGATAGACACTGGTTCCCCAGTGATTATTAAACTCCAGTTTTATCAATAAGATTCTAATCCTTGAGACTGATATTGTTTCTTGTTTGTATGTTTGTTTATGTATTTGCTTGTTTTTTTTTTCCAGCTGGGGTTGATCTTTGGCGACATGAAAGGGCAAAAAAGAGGGAAAAGAAAACATTTTGTGGAGTTTCTCTAAGAAAATATAATTAATGGGTGCCTGGGTGGCTCAGTGGATTAAGTGTCTGCCTTTGGCTCAGGTCATGATCTCAGGGTCCTGGGATCAAGGCCCATATCAGGCGCTCTACTCAGCAGGGTATAATACCCAGTGCTCATTACATCACAGGCCCTCCTTAATATCCATCATCCAGTTACCCCATCCTTCTATCTCTCTCCCCTCCAGCAACCCTCAGTTTGTTTCCTATGATAAGTCTCTTATGGCTTTTCTCCCTCTTTGGTTTCATCTTATTTTATTTTTTCCTTCCTTCTCTCTCTGCCTGACTCTCTGTCTACTTGTGATCTCTCTCTGTCAAGTAAATAGATAATTTTTTTTAAAAAGAAAATATAATTAACAATTTTCTCTTTCTTCAGGCTCTTTAGATCCTGTCACACATTTTCCCAAGCAACTAGATATCACAAGCTTTGGATAGTGATCCAAGAGGAAGAAGAGCACAGTAATGAAGAACATAGCTTTGGGTACCCACTGCCTAGATGCAAAGCCCAATTCCATCACTGACTCTCTGACCTTGAACAAGGCACTCTCTGTGCCCTTGTTTCCTGCTATTAAAAAAAATATAGTAACTACTTAATGGGCTGTTGTGTCAGTGAAATGATATGATATATGGAAAGTCCGTAGAACAGATTATGAGTTCAATAAATGTTCACCATTTTATTTTATTACATCTTCACTAGACTGTGAAGTCCTTGAAGGAAGGCAAGAACTATAAATTTGTCTCTGTATTTCCCAATTCTTAGCTGAGTACTGGGTACATGATAAGTAACAAATTAATGTCCACTACATGTATGAATGGATAAAGAAATGAATGAACTAAAGGACACAAAGTTCTCCCTCAGACAAGTGAAAGTCTTGTTGGTATACCACCCATCATCCTCATGATGAGGGAGATGGATATTTAGGTAACCCCATCTGAGGAAACACCATCCCTTTCCTCTGGCCAATAAATATCATACTTTATGACTAGACAGCGAGTTCTGGGGACTATATATGCTTCAGGTAGCACTGTGAATTAAAATTGTGAATCAAAATTGTCCTAAGACAATTATTATGTCCTTTATTTTTTCTGCTCATGAAATAGATATACTGATTCCTGTACTCTATGACTACTCAAGTATACTTTAAAGAAAATACTTTACTCGCCTTCAAATCTTAAGTATATCCAAGACCCAATCAAAAATTTCACCCACAGCCACAGACTCTCCCTTCTCTGAAATTCTACTGAACTTCCTTTTTTTGCTTTAATTTTTTGACTGTAGTTGATACTCGATGTTACATTAGTTTCAGGTGTACAACATAGTAATCCAACTTCTCTATACATTATGCTGTGCTTACTATAAGTGTAACTACCATCTGTCAGGCTCACCTATTTATATTCTTTGGACATCCTTCCAGTTCCATGTTACATTTCCTTCCATTAGGACCACATAATATACAAATGATCTGCTGCTTTACAAAGACAGTCATGACTTCATGTAAGTTTGTTCTTTATATATATATATGTGTGTATATGTATATATACACACATATGTGTGTATAATACATATTTTCACACATACATATGTAATCTATGCATGCACTGTATATAAAGAAGATGCATATTTTCATATATGTAATATATATAGATGTATATAGATACACACTTGTTTTCTACATTTTAAAACTTTTAATGTAAATACATTCACAAATTTTGGAAGGAAAAATGCCTTTGTTGGATTCTGTATCAAGTCACAATTTTCAGTTCAGAAAATACAGTCATTATAGGGATCATACTTAAATGTTACCCTGTAACCTTCTCCCCTCTCCTCCATAGAACCCTGATGATTTAGTTTAGCAACCCTATTATATATATGTCTTTTAACATAAGCTACTTCAAATTAATTTTAGTAGCAGGTGCATATAATTATTAGATGACTAAATAGCTAGAAAGACATAAAATAGACATGATTAGATTGATAGATGATAGATATAGATAGATTATAGATGATGATGATAGATAAATGATAGATAGCTATAGATAGATGATAGATAGGTAGATGATAGATAGATAGATATAGATAGATAGATGATAGATAATAGAGAGGCTGACAATTTTTATGTCAAACATAGATGTGGGGGCAGATGGTTGAATAATCAGTATTTAAAAAAGAAAACAAATGGTATTGTACATTATTCACCCTTGTATGGAGCTCAATTTAAAGTCAAGTGTGTTTATTGTTCCCTGGAAATAAACCATCAGCAACACCCTGAATCTTTTAAAATCAAATGTCTGCTTGACATTTTCACTTGAATGTTTTACAGACATCAAAAATTTAACATCCTCTATATGGATGTCTTGATTGTTCCCTATCTCATACTGGTCTTCATCATCTAAATAAATGGTATCACATCCCCTCAAGCTAGAAACCTAAAAGTTATCACCAATTCTGCCATGTCTCCTACTTCTGCATCCAATCTATTTATTAATGACCTGTAGTTCTACCATCAAAATGTATCTTGAACCATCAATTTCTCTCTTACTCTGCTGACACTGCTCTCATCCAGACCACTATCATTTCTCTGCCACAGCATCCCTGTCTCCCTAATTTCTAGTCTTACTTTACCCCATATCTATTCTTGTCATGGAAACAAAAAGTATCTCAAAATATAAATCAATCCATGTCACTCCCTTGATCCTTCAGCTGCTCCACAGTGGACTTAGAATGAAAGTTAAACTCTTTACTAAGGCTTAAAAATCTCTGCAGCATGTTGCCCCTACCAACTTTCCAACCTCATCTGCTGCCCTTCACCCTTGCTCACTCTATCTTATCAATTCTGAGACACTTTCTCTACCCATGTATTTATAACTAAAAATGCTTATACTGCTATTCATTGATGATTTGCTTTTAGATACTATCAACTTCCTCTTATACAGTATGCACAGCTCTTTTAAACTCTTTTCACTTCCTGTAAAGGACCAAGCACTTCTCTGACTCTTGTCCTTTATAAAAGGTTCTGTTTCTTCTATCAGGGAGGCTCCTTCCCCTACTACCATACCAGTCTTCACATAGGCACCTCCTTAATTTTTTTTCATTCTCTTAAAATTTATTGCAAATCATTTTATTGGCTAATACATGATCTATCTTTGTGCCACTTGCAATTTTAAAAAAATTTAATTCAATTAATTAACATATAATGTAGTATTGGTTTCAGAGGTAAAGGTCTGTGATTCACCAGTCTTATATAATACCCAGTGCTCATTACATCACAGGCCCTCCTTAATATCCATCATCCAGTTACCCCATCCTTCTATCTCTCTCCCCTCCAGCAACCCTCAGTTTGTTTCCTATGATAAGTCTCTTATGGCTTTTCTCCCTCTTTGGTTTCATCTTATTTTATTTTTTCCTGTCTTCCCCAATGATCCTCTGTTTAATTTCTTAAATTCCACATATCAGTGAGATAATATAATTGTTTTTCTCTGATTTATTTCTTCACTTAGCATAATACCCTCTAGTTCCATCCACATCAGCTCCTTAATTTTTAAGTTTAAGTTTTACCTCTTCAAAGAGATTTTCTCTAATGACCTGCTCTAAAAGAGGTGTGTACCTTATTTTTTACCTTAGCTCCTTGTGTCTCTCCATTGTGTTTAATACAATTGGCAATTTTTACATTTGTATTGTTGTTTTATCGTTTCTTTTTCTAACAAGTCTCCTTAACTTGAATGTAAGCTTAATGAAGAAGGAATCACATAGCTCTCAATTTCCATTCCACCTTCACCATTTATCACTGTTTGCCACACACTGCAAGTGGCCAAATATTTTTCAGTAAGTGGATTTCAGTAAGTGCGAGCAATGCAACAAAATTTTTAAAGTCAGATTTTGACAGTTCCCATTGGAACTGAAAACCAAACAAGCAAAAAAGAATTTTAAAATTTATATAGTTTTTGTATTTATGAAAATTGCGCAGCTATACCAATATTTCATAACACTTAACTTAATTCTAATTTAACTTATAGTAGTTTTAATATATTTAATACTGTTCACAAAAAGAAAAACCAAGGTTTTCCTGAGTCTAATTAAATATAATTGGACACAGGGACTAAAGGGTTAGGGAAAAAATAAGAATTCAAAGGATCCAAGAAGAAAAGTGTTATTTTATATCTAAAAGTGATTCTTCAAAAAATTCAAAATTACATTTATTTAAGAGTTAGTTTTTAGAGATGGAGTTATACACCAAAAAATAAATATCTTAAGGAATACGTTTAGTTATAAACAACTTTAATTTTCTTAAACAAGGACAAAGGTAGTTTTTATATCAGAAAATAAGTTTATGTTGGGTCCTTAATGTCAATAATGAAAAACATAATGGTTCCATTAACATGATCAAGAGGCATTTGTTAACATGACCAGTTGAACATTAAGTTTTTCTATAAATGAAATTTCTGGCTAATGGTCCATTACTTGCCACAACAACTTTAAGAGTGCTTGCTTTCTGAAGAAACAGCATATATGTTTGACATCTTACTACTTTCTATTCATGAGTCAGATTCTGGAGGTCAGGTGACACTCCCATGCAGAACTTTTGAGTAAAAATCTTCCATTGATTTCAAAGTCACCTTCACACAAAGAAAAATTCCATGCAGTATAGGAGAAAGTACAATGCAAAAAGGGCAAAATATAAATCTGTATCTATTAATTATCTGCCTACCTACCTACCTACCTGTCTGAGAAGCAAAAAAAAATGTGGCATTCACTTTTTTCTGTATTTCTACATTTTTAAAAGTTTTGTTCTTAATTAAATTATTGTATTTACATCATTTAAAACTCCAATAGCTCTATAAGGCTTATTACAAAAATAGCAGACCCCTGCTCCTCTCCTTCACCTCACAGATTCCTTTCCCCATAGAAATGCTTATTCTAGCTGCTTTTGGTATTTACCACCATGATTGCAAATAACATGCTTATAACACTTCCATGATTTTCAGTTTAATATACATTCTATCATCCTTCTGTGGAAGACAGGAACTCATCACTCTTAAACACACACACACACACACACACACACTCCTCCTTGTAATATCCTCACCATAGATTTATATAATTAATTTGGGTTAAATCAATATTCAGTGCTTGAATTATAAAACTAATTAGGACTATACAACTACTGTTAAAATCTTAGGTATTCAGTGTCCTATAATTATTTTGCTCTTTTTCACAATTTTTAGTTTTCTCTCCTCTGCCCTGATTTATCATTCACTTTTTCTGCTTTCCAGCTCCCAAAATTGTAACATCTCAGCTGCTCTTTTACTCTCTTTTTCTTGGTGGATTTATGTCTTTTTATCTTCTTAGTGAAGTTTAGGAGAGAGCAGAAATTAATGCATGTTCACTCTGCCACATTTAACTGAAAGTTGACATTAACTCTTTTGATAGACCAAGGATAAACTGTAGACAAAATCGTTTCATGCCCCACCATCATTCTGAAATGAATTTGTCAACTATGGTCTGAGATCAGATGGTTCTAATAATAGCAAAGTTGTGAGTTAAAAATCTGTATAAAGGTCAGCTATTGGGTCACACCCATAGCTTAGCCTTCATCTCTTAAAGAGCTCACAAATGTATTCTAGGGTCTATAGCAGGACCAGATGAAGAACTACATATAGTTATTTTTATTTCTATCCTGCAGACCAGGAAAAGTTACTCACAAATATTCTTTATGGAAAATGGTCACAATACCGATTACTAAGCCAGTAGCATGTCCTTAAACAACAGCCTGAGATTCCTCTTGCCTTATTGCCATTCTCAAGGGCTCGATTTCCCTAAACATGTGGCATCCTAGGATCAGCCTGAGAATACATCCAATCCTCTAAGTACTTGAGAGTTCTTTTTATGAGTGTTTGGGGAGCTATGGCTAAATGCTCAGCTGTGACAGCAAGACAAAAACTGAGGTAGTGTCAGTGTGCTTAGGGGCAATACTCCTGCTTCCTTATTATCCTGCCAAGTCACAAGAGTTATGTAGGAAAAATACAGGACTGGGCTGGAAGAGAGTTGGGCTCATTTTAATTTTGATTGACATTTTAGATTTTAGCCTACCTGCTATGCACATTGATGTTTTCAGTCACTTTGAGTAAGATGAATGGAGTCATCCAACTAGTGTTGATGTTGCTGATAATGTGGATGCTATGTTTTTCCACACTCTACACCCTCCTCAGAGCTTTTTGTCTACATTGGCATTCACTGTTTAAGTAACTTTGACATAATTAAAAATCAATAATGTTTAATTATTCTAAGCTGAATACACTTCAGCAGTGCTTCTTTGTAAATCAGCTACTATTTAATTAAAACACAATAAATGTTCAATCATATCTAATTAAAATGCTTTTTGAAGGCAGATAATTTTTACTGCAATTATCCCTCTCATAATAGTGTGACAATAATCTACATCAGTCTGAAGGCTCTACAAACATAACTAGTAAGGTATATAAATGCGTTATAAAACTGTTTTCACAAATAATCTTTAGAATTCTGCTTTGACTGCCCCAAGCCCTTCACTGAAACAGCTCTCAAAAATCATTGTTGACCCTCAAGTCCACAAAGTTAATAGTACTGCCTTGCTCCTTATGTTGACATTGCTGACCGTTTTCATTCTTGAAACTCTCTCTTCCCTTGTCTTCCCATGATCTGCTGCCCTTCTTGCTTTACTCCCATCAGTCTGATCACAACTGTTCAGTGTGTCTGCACCCTCACCCCAGGTATCCTCCTTTTCAACACACATTTTCTATGTAATTCCCCCTAGCCTTGCTCTTTATTCACTCAGTTAAAGTTCAAGCCCATGTTATCTCATATCTAGAATACTGCATTAGACTCCTATCTGGCTCCCTGTCACCACTTCTTTCCTACATGTTATCACAATTACTTTTCCAAAATATAAACCTGCTCATATCACACCTTTTCTCAGAAATGCTTACCATGCTCTCCAACACTTATAAAACCCATGGTTCTTGGTATTCTATAAAATGATCTCAACACATGCTTTCAGCTGTATCTAATATTGACCTGCTCTATCCATCACAGTCATTCAACCCAAGGAATTGTCCAAATATACCGCCCACTCTCTTAACTTTGTTTTTGCTCCTATCTCTTCTAATCCATAATGTTTTATCATCTTTTTTGGCTCACGCATTTCTAGATTTAAAGATCTTAATCAAAATCCACTTGATTAAAGAGCATCTCTGAAGTCAAAATTTATCTCCATTTTCAGCCCTTTTGCCCACCCTTCAAGCTTTGTGATAAGTGATATAAAAGAGAAAGGTATGATGAACCTTATATTTATTTAAGTATGTCATCTAATTCTAATAAAGTGTAAGCTCCTGAGTGACAAAGATAAATTTTGTCTTCTTTTTTTCCCCCTTCTTCTTCCTTATTTAACACATGTCTTTTCATTAATAGAGATACTCAGTTTTGGAAGATCCCTTTGGCACAAAAATGAATTGTTACACATAGAGCAAGACGAAAAGCTAGCAAAACAACTTTCTGGTCGTTTACACCCAGTAATTGTTCCTAGAGCTGTCTATCCAAGGAAAATTGTGTAATACTTTGTTTACACAAAGGAAGCATTGATCCAACTGTCATCATGTTATGTATTTGAAGTTGCTTTTTTATCATGCATAGATTTTTTTAATTTTTAAGTTTTTTTTCCATTAGTGCCTGCCTACTTAGAGGTTGTACTTCTACCTGTGGAACAGGAAAAAACAAAGTACTGACTATTGTCTAAGGTTTTAGTTTCATTAGAGTCATGGTACATCTGGTTAACTCATATGCCACTATTTTTAAAACCATTTAGTGGGATCTAATTCACATACTATACAACCACCCATTTAAAGTGTATAATTTGGGAGGCATCTGGGTGGCTCAGTTGGTTAAGCGACTGCCTTCGGCTCAGGTCATGATCCCGGAGACCAGGGATCGAACCCCGCATCGGACTCCCTGCTCAGCAGGAAGCCTGCTTCTCCCTCTCTCACTCCCCTTGCTTGTGTTCTCTCTCCGGCTGTATTTCTCTCTGTCAAATAAATAAATAAAATCTTTAAAAAAATAAATAAAGTGTATAATTTGGGTGCCTGGTGGCTCAATCCGTTAAGCATCTGCCATTGGCTCAGGTCATGATCCCAGAGTCCTGGGATAGAGTCCCACATCAAGCTATCTGCTCAACAGGGAGTCTGCTTCTCCCTCTCCTCCCTGCTTATGCTCTTTCTCTTTCTCTCTCTCAAATAAATAAATAAATAAATAAATAAATAAATAAATAAATAAATAAATAAAATATTTTAAAAATAAAGTGTATAATTTCACATTTTAGTATATTCAGAGTTCTGCAACTATCAACATAATTTTAGCACATTTTCATCACCCCAAAAGGAATCCCATATTAAGAGTCACTCATCTTTCCCCAACTCCCACAGACCTAGGCAACCATGAATCTAATTTCTGTATAGAGTTGGTTATTCTGGACATTTCATATAAGTGAAATCATAAAATATGGTTCTATTTGTGTTTGGCTTTTTTTGTTTAGCATTATGCTTTCAAGGTTCTTCTGTGCTGTAGCATGGGCATGCATCAGTACTTCATTATTTTTATAACTGAATAATATTTCATCCTATGGATATATCACAGTTTATTTACCCATTCATTAGTTTATAAAAATTTAGGTTGTTTCCACATTTTGGCTGTGATGAATAGTGCTGCTGTGGACATTTGTAAATGAGTATTTTTCAGGATATATATTTTCTATTCTTTTGGTATGTATCTAGGAGTGAAATTTCTGAGTCACAATGCAACTATATATTGAAGCTTTTGAAGAACTGCGGGACTTTTTTCCAGAGCACTGCCTCATTTTAGGTATATTCCCAGCAGTGTACAGAGTTCTAATGTGTCTGGATCCTTGCCAACATTATATTATGTGTGTCTTTTTTTTATAGCTACCCTAATTGTTATAAAAGTATATTTCATTGTCATTTGCATTTTCCTAATGATTAAAGATGCTAACATCATTTCATATGTTTCTTGGCAATCTTCATATCTATTTGGAGAAATGTCTCTTGAAATCCTTTACCTTTTCATTAATTAGGTCATGTGTCTTTGCATTGTTGGGATGTAAGAGTTCTTTATATATTCTGGATAAAAGTTCCTTCTCTGATACATGATTGACAAATATTTTCATTCATTCAAGGCATTGTCTTTTTACAAAGGGCACAGTGAAGAAAGTTTCAAATATACGTGTGTGTGCGTGTGCGTGTGCGTGTGTGTGTGTGTGTGTGTATGTTTAATAATCAAAGGCCGGGGTGCCTGGGTGGCTCAGTTGGTTAAGCAACTGCCTTCGGCTCAGGTCATGATCCCGGAGACCTGGGATCGAGCCCCACATCAGGCTCCCTGCTCTGCGGGAAGCCTGCTTCTCCCTCTCTCAGTCCCCCTGCTTGTGATTCCTCTCTGGCTGTGTTTCTCTCTGTCAAATAAATAAAATCTTTAAAAAAAATAATAATCGAAGGCCACAAAGATTTATTAGTATATTTTGTTCTAATTGTTTTAGAATTTTAGCTCACATACTTAAGTCTATGATCCATTTGTAGTTAATTTTAGTTTGTGGCTTAAGAAAGGAGTCCAATTTTAACTCTTTTGCATGTGGATATCCCATACCACTTTTATAAAAAAGATGATCTTTTCCTGCATTGAATTGTCTCAAGATCCTTGTCAAAAATCAATTGCCTATAAAAATCCTGGGTTTACTTCTGGACTTTCTATTCCACTCATCTATCCCATCTATCCTTGTGCTGGTACCACTGATTTTATTACTGTAACTTTGAGGTATGTTTCAAAATCAGTAAGTGTGCGCCTTCCAACATTGTTGTTTCTTAAGATCGTATTTTCTATTCTGAATCCCTGACATTTCCATAAAAATTTTATTTACAATCAATTTCTGAGAAAATGAATGTTGGAATATGAAAATAAAGTGCATTAAATCTGTAGGTTTGGAAAGTACTGCCATCTTAAAAATAGTAATTCTTCTGATCCATAAACATGGCTAACCTGTATATTTAGGTCTTCAAATTCTTTCAACAATGTATTTTTTAAAATACAAGTTTTGCACTTATTAAGTTTATTTTGAAGTATTTTGTGATTTTTGATACTATTTTAAATGAATTTTTCCTGGCTTCATTTTTGGATTTTTGTATGGTTAGTGTATAGAATGCCACTTTATTTTTATATAGTGATCTTATTCCTATAATCCTGTTGAACACATTTATTAGTTCTAGTAGATTTGTGGTACATTCCTTATGATTTTCAATTCACAAGATCGTGTCATTTGTAAGTATAGTTTTGTTTCTTATTTTCCAATCTGAGTAGCTTTTATTTGTCTTTATGACCTAACTGCCATAGCTAAAACCTACAGTACAATGTCCAGTAGAAATGGTGAGAGAGGACATCCTTGTCTTGCTCCTGCTTTTCTGGAAAACACTAACTCTCTCAACTTCAAGTATGATGTTAAATATGGGTTTTCCATAAATAGTCTATATCAGTTCAATGGAAGTTATTTTCTAATCTCAGTTTATCAAGTGTATTAGCAGAGCTTGTTGGATTTTGTCCGCTGCTTTTTTCTGTGTCTACTGAAATGATTAGTTGGTTATAGTCCTTTATTCTATTAATATGTTGTATTACATTGATTAATTTCATAGGGTACACCAACCTTGCATTTCTTGGATAAATGCTGCATGATCATGTTATATAATTATTTTTATATGTCTTAAATTTAGGTTGCTAGTATTTTGTTTACAGCTTTTTCATGTATATTCAAAAGGAATATTGATCTTTTGATTTATTTTCTTATGTCTTTGTTTTGGGAATCAGGGCAATAGAATAAGTTTGAAAGTGTTCATTCATTCATTCATTCATTCATCCATCCATCCATTATGGAAGGATTTAACATTTAATAGAATGCACTAGCAAAACCATTTTGTCCTATGACTCTCTTTGTGAGAAGTGTTAAAATACTAACTCAATTTCTTTACTTTCATAGGTATGTTTAGATTTTTATTTCTTCTTGTGTCACTTATGACAGTTTGTCTCTCTAGGTTTTGAGCATTTCATCTATGTTATCTAATTTATTTGCAAATATTTATTCATTTAATAATTTGAGTCTTCTCTCATTTTTCTGGTTGGTCTAGCTAAGGATTTGTTGATTTTGTTGATATTTTCAAATAACTGTTTTTATTTTATTGATTCTCTTTATTGTTTTCTATTCTCCAGTTTATGCCCCTCTATTATTTCTTTCATTCTGTTTTCTTTGGTTTAGTTTTTCCTTCTTTTTCTAGTCTCTTAGAATTTAAAGCTATATTGCTGATTTGAGTGTTTTCTCCTATAGCCATTTGCAGCTGTAAATTTCCCTCTACACATCGCTTTATCTACATCCCATATATATTGACATATTTTTTTCATTTTAATTTATCCAAAAGTGTATTAGCAGAGCTTGTTGGATTTGGTCAGCTGCTTTTTCTGTGTCTACTGAAATGATTAGCTTTTTTCTAATTTCTCTTGTTATTTCTTTTTTAACCTATTGTCGTTTGTGGTGATCACTGGGATTATATATAACATCTGAAAGTTAAAAATCTATTTTAAACTGATGCAAACTTAATTTCCATTGCATACAACATCTCTATTCCTTCACAATCACTCTTTCTGTTATTGATGTCATCAATCACACCTTTGTATTTTGTGGACTCATTAACATAGACTTATATTTATTTTTGTTTTATACTTTAATGTTTATAGAGGAAAAAAATAAGATTATAAAATTACAATGTAGTTTTTCTATTTATCCATGTATGTACCTTTATTAGGGAATTTTTCATATGGTTTCAAGTTACTGTATTGCAACCTTTCATTTCAACTTGAAGGACTCCTTTTAGCATTTCTTGTAGGGTCGGTTTAGTGGTAATGAATTCTTTTTCTTTTTCCTTACTTTCTCCCTCATTTTGAAAGAACAGTTGTGCTGGATATAGATCTCTCTGTTGGCAGTTTTCCTTCTTTCAGCATTTTAAATATATCATTCATCTGCCTCCTGTCCTCCGATGTTTCTGCTGAGAAATCAGCTCATAATATTATTGAGAATTCCCTGTATATGACAGCTCTTTTCCTACTCCTCTCATGATTCTGTTTTTCCATTTTAGATGAATGTTTTATTACAGTGTGTCCTACCAGGGTGCCTGGATGTCTCAGTTGGTAAAGCATGGGACTCTTGATTTTGGGGTTGTAAGTTGGAGCCCCACATTTGGCATAGTATTTACTTAAAAATAAATCTTAGTACGTTTAACTGTGGGTCTTTTTGTATTTATTGAATTAGGATATGTTGAGCATCTTAAGTTTGTATATCTATCTCTTCAAATTTGGGACATGTTGTCCATAATTTTATCAAATAAGCTCATTGCTCCCTTTCTCTCTTCTCTTTCTGAGATTTCCATAATGTAGATAATGGTCCATTTGATAATGTCTCATAAACCTCTTAAGTCTTTGTTCACCTTGCTTCATTCTTTTTTCTTTTTGCTCTCCAAACTTGATAATTTCAAATGAATTATCAAGTTTGTTGATTCTTCCCTTTGCCTATTTGAATCTCCCGTTGAACCCCAATAATGAAAATTTTCACTTAAATTACTGTATTTTTCAGCTCTAAAGTTTCTATTTGGTTCATTTCCATAATTTCTATCCCTTTGTTGATGTTATCATTTTTTATGTATAATTTTCCTGATATTGACATTTCCATATTGCTTTGTATGCATCATAATCTTTGTGTGGAAATTGGGCATTTGAAAACAGAATCTTTCCCCTGGTCTTTGCAGATTGGCTGTATTGGGGAAGAACTCCAATAATTGGCCTAGCATTAAGGTATAAAGTTTTCTTAGGCCTTTTATGGCCATATGTCTTCTCCGGTCCTGGGTGTGTGTGTGTGTGTGTGTGTGTGTGTGTGTGTGTGTGTGTTTTCTATTTGCCCCATGTTCAAGGTTGCTTCTAAATGATTTAATTTCTCTAAAAGTCTTACCTATGTTTTTTCTTGGGATCTAAGATATTATACTATATTCATCTGTTCTTAATCTCTTGCCCCAGGGTATCCACAGGTCTCCAATCTCCTTGCAATCTTCATGTGTCACAGCACACACCACTGCCTTCTGCAGCTTCCAACTTGAGATCCAAATTATCCCACCATCATTCCCGTTTGAGCCTTCCATTAGATGATTCAGAAACCAGTGCTTTAGGCAGTCTTCCATTAAGCCAGAATATTGAGAACAAATTTTGCTCTTTTCCATCTACTCTGAGAGGAAGAACCAGAAATTAAGTTATTCCTTATGTAAGAAAGGAGCAGGACAACAACAAACAAAAATGCCACAAATTTTCCTACTGTTTTACATGTAGCTTTTTCTTGACTATTTGCTTAGCTATTACAGATCATTCGCTGGTATTCAGACTCTTACAAAACTATCTTAGTCAGCCTGTAGCTGTTCATTCGATGCTTCTTGGGAAACAGGGGCCTGAAACGTCATAGTCTGGCCATCTTGCTGTCACTGTTGTCTATTTCTGAGCCTTAGGTTACTCATATAAAAGCAGGAAGAATAATACCTCAGCACACAGACTTATATAAGGTAATGATAGTTCACATTTATAGGTTTTAAATATGTTTATGTATATGCACACTTACAATATGATTACATATATGCAAATCCCATTCATTGTGCACTCCAAGTATATGAGATAGGTTCTCTTATTATCATTTTTAACAAATCAAGAAAAACTGGGCTTTAAATGATATGCATAATTGCTCAAGATCACAAAGGGGGGGCGCCTGGGTGGCTCAGTTGGTTAAGCGACTGCTTTCGGCTCAGGTCATGATCCCGGAGACCTGAGATCGAGCCCCACATCGGGCTCCCCGCTCTGCAGGAAGCCTGCTTCTCCCTCTTTCACTCCCCCTGCTTGTGTTCCCTCTCTAGCTGTGTTTCTCTCTGTCAAATAAATAAATAAAATCTTAAAAAAAAAAGATCACAAAGGGTTTGGAACCAAGATTTTAATCTGGGTCTACCAGAGTTGACAAAATCCATGATTTTAACCATTACAGATAATATAATATGCATTGATAGGACGCTAGTTAATCTCCTTCCTTCCTCTATTTGCTTTCTATTCTAAGAAATGGCCAGGAGGTTGTCAAAATACTCCACAATTTGTTTGAAACTGGAAAGCCATGTGCACACACAAACACACACACCCATGCATACACACACACACACACACACATATGCATATGCACACACACACACACACATACATATGCACATGCACACACACACCATTCATCCACTCACTATGTTCTCAGTAATGGGAGCCACCAGAACAGAAGATTGTTCTAGAGAAAGAGAGACTGTGATCACTTACTGCCTACCCTAATATAAACTGTCCCAACAAAAGCAGAAGTGAAAATCAGGTTAAGAAACCATGGAAGGCAGCATCCAAATAGAGAATCTGTCAATAGAGAAGACCACCAGGGAGCCAATCAGATAGTATGCCTGGGAGGCTGTGGTGGGAAAAAGGGCAGTAAAGCTGAAATTGATGTTTTTACCTACCAAGTCTGTTTGAGGAGGAAGAATGTGAAATGGATCAATTTTAAAGCCACAAAAATCATAAGGGTAATTTAAAACACAATTGCCTTCATATCAATTTTAGTAATTGTTTCACTTTTCAACCAGTCTCCTTTTACTTCCAAATGTTTGAATGCTTTTGCCTGTAAATAGGCACCTCAGAAGTAATTATTAAGCTATATATATATATATATATATATATATATATATATATATACATATGATGTATGAGCAGTCACTGTTGCTTTTTATTTTCCAAGGAGATATCAGATATAAGTACACACAGATAAACCATGTCAACACTCATATTGCTGAAATTCTTTCAAATATACCCCTCAGTATGGTACTGAAAAATTTATGACAACTACAATTTTCACATGTCCCTTTTGTCTTTTCAATTCAACATCAGTAGGTTTTTTTCACTGATGATACCTAATAATAGTAATACTGGTTCTTTCAAATTTGCAGAGCAGAAAATAAAATGAGATTCTATGACCTTTCTGGAACATCAAAAAGATTTAAAACACCTCTCATTTTTTATTGGTGACAAAACACTTAAATTCTTATTAATTCTCAAGGCTGATTAAAATCAGGTATATCCATTTGTATTGCTTTTTCAAAATGTGATTTACAGACCATAAACATTAGAATCAACTCAAGTGTTTGATAGCTAAGTCACATCCTAGACCTATGGAATCAATGTGGAGTGAGGCCATGGGGTCTGTATTTTTAAGAAGCTCTCCCAGAAGAATCTCATCCACTAATTTGAGAATTAGCACATGAAACCCTTTGAAAAAAACACTATGTGATGTAGAAGATCAAAGTTTTCTTCCTAGCCCTACTCTCTAAAAGAAAGTATTAAATGGTAAATAGAATTGCAACTTACTGAGTACTTCCTATATGCTGGGAACTGTTTTATGATCTCTCTTTACCTCATTGAGTCCTCAAAACAACAGAAAGGACTACATTATCCTCATTGTACAGTGATAATACTGAGGGTTGAGTGATTTAAGTAAATTTCCCAAGGTCACAGCCCTACTAAGAAATAGAAATAATATTTGAACATAACTGACTGATTGACCACACTCTCTTTAACACAATATATGTTGCTTCCAAATATCCAAATATTTGAAGGAGACATGAAAGTAGAAATCTCCAGGACATGAAGACATTTAAAGTTTAAGATGTTCAAAGGAAGGTAAATCTTAGACGCTTTATATGATTTGAAGCAAAATCCCATTCAGTAGTTATGGGTACAGGAGATAGGAGCTGACATCTATTTCATCTGCACTAACAAAAATAAACCTATCTTAGAGGGGCACCTGGGTGGCTCAGTTGGTTAAGCGACTGCCTTTGGCTCAGGTCATGATCCCGGAGACCCGGGATTGAGTCCCACATCGGGCTCCCTGCTGGGCAGGAAGCCTGCTTCTCCCTCTCTCAGTCCCCCTGCTTGTGTTCCCTCTCTGGCTGTGTTTCTCTCTGTTAAATAAATAAAATCTTTAAATAAATAAATAAATAAATAAATAAATAAATAAATAAATAAGATAAAATAAAATAAACCTATCTTAGAAAAAAAAATTGCCGAGACGACTGACAAGGCAGGTGCCAGTTAAAGCACAGTAGACCCTTCATATACATGGATTTGACATTTACATTTTTGTCTCTTTACAGACAGGAAGGTCTATGGTGTGTATCAATTTGTAATGAAGACGGTGAAAAATTCTCATAGGATTGTGAATATTAAATAATAATGTATATAAAGTATGATTCACTGGGAAACAAGTATGTGGTATCAAATCCATACCTATTGAGTGACTTTGACCAACATCCTGGGATCTATATAATATTTAGCAGTAGTCAAGAATTTAAGGAACCCTGAAGGTCTTATAATCCATCTCTTGTGACTATCAAAGTTATTTTTATAGAATTCATGAAAAATAAGACTGCACTGGAAACTAGCTCACAAGAGAGTCTCTGCTCTATTTGTGGTTTCAGTTCTATTTAAAACACAATATAAAAGTTGAATATTTAAAAAGGAAAATGGAGGGCATTTCAAGGGATACCACCACCACTAGAAAACTTTCCAGTGGCCTTAAATTGAGCATGAGGTAATGAGATTAGGCCAGCACATGAAAACAAAGAGAAGATGTGTAAAGATGAAAGGTAGCAGAACCCTGGGGAAAGGAAAGCTAAGCATCTACTATGAAACAGTACTTACATTGAGACACTAGCTTTATCCTATTTAATTATCACACTGACATTTTGAAGTAAGTATAATTTTAATTTTCTTTTTATGGATGAGGAAAGTGAAAGCCAAAAAAAAAATAAGTAGTAGGTCCAAAGTCAGAAAGACAGATGGTGAAAGGGTACCTGGCTGGCTGAGTCAGTGGAACATGCGACTCTTGATCTCAGGGTTGTGAGTTCAAATTCCACTGTTAGGTGTAGAGATTACTTTAAAAAAAAAAAAAAGGTAAGACAGATGGTGACAAAAGATATTTAAAATTGCCTATCTCATCCTAAATCCTCTGATCTTTCCATTATGCTATTTTACCTCTATGGAAGTTCAAAGATGTTTGGTACCAGCTTTTGCAAACTCCTAATCTCATTACATGTGTATAATTTTAAATAGTAACAGGTTCGGTGAAGAAAATGAAGTTAAATACTGTGATAGCAACTGAAGGATGGAGATAAAGGATATCACACGAAGATAGCTTCTCAGAGGAAGTAATATTTGAACTAAAACAAACCATTAGAAGGGTTCAGCTAAGGGAAGATTTGGGGGAAAGCAAAGGAAGGGCAGCCTTACTGTTTTTGAAAACTAGCAACATTAGGTCACTGTTTGACTAGTAATTGAATATGGAAGAGAGTGATAAGAGACAAAGACATATTATACAAGGTTCTGTAAACTATGAGACGGGGTCTGAATTTTATAATGTGATGGGAAACCACAGAAGAATTTTAAGCAAGGAAGTGTTATGATTTTATTCACATTGAAAAATTAAAATTCTTCTGGAATTCATGTGGAGGATAGATAGGCAACTGTGGAAATAGGGAAATCAGTTGGAAGACAATCATACAGATAAAAGGTGATAGTGGCCTGGGGTAGTGTAGGTAACTGCAAAATTGGTAAACTATAGTTGGATTTCGATATTTCAAAGTAGAGTTAATAAAAGTTGATGATAGATTAGATATAGTGAATTGGATGGAAAGTTAAACCAAGATTCTTAAATCTGAAGTTTGAGAATTTGAGGAAATGTTAGTTTCATTAAGTTCAATAAGAAAGACGGAGGAGGAGATGTCAATGTGAGCAGTGGTAGAAGCAGTGAGAAGATGGTAACATTTTTGGATGTGTCAAGTTTAAGGTCTTTATTTAACATCCTAATGAAGATGATCATCCTAAGGAGCTGCATATAGGGATCTAGAATTCAACCTTTTTTAATACCCTTAAGGGTAAGTGCACCTATCCTCCCCATGTACCCTCAAGCCAATGGGCCAGATAAAAGTTGAAAAAAGATGGTTAACCTAACAATCATTATGCTACTCCATGTACCAGAGGGGTAATAAGATGCTCCATGTATCACCATGAAATGCCTTTACAACATTATGTCACTGCCAAGAACATGCCAATGAAGAGCAAGTATAACTTTCAACATCAATATTTTCTATACATGTGTAGACTAATACTGAGCTGACCATTACAAAAAAAAAAAAACCCTAGTATACATATTGCTAACAGGTAGCTCCTCAAATTAATGGCCTTTCAGAAGTATATGTACATAGAACAAATATAGGTGGTTTTCAACAGAAAATCAGTTTGGGCATCAGAAGTGAATCTGAATCCTAAAAATTAAATCATCAAGAAAAGAAGGGAATCTGAATCATATTTCTTTCGATATATATGACATAGGGCAACTATTTAAAGACTTATTTATTTCCTCTATAAAGATAATAGAAGTCAACTTACAAGGTTGTTATGAGAATTAAATGATATCATCTATTCAAAGCCTTACATGGTGCTCAGTAAATGTAGATTCTCTTTTATTCCTGATGTTATGTTAGGAGGAACAAACTGAGATTTCTAACATTTCATAATTTTTTACTAACAGAACAGTGATTGAAGGTGGCAAAAAACAATTAAAAATTAAGTCCAATTTACTTTTGAAAAAATTGGAAGCTATATTCATCTACTCAAATCACATGAAGACCAGACCTTTCCCCAAATTGAGATTAAGTTTTGGAGTGTTAGTAAAGAATTAGAAAGTAGTTCATCCAAGCAGGAGATAAAGAAGCTCATCTACTTCTTAGTCATAGGTAGCTCCTTTGTGGGGGAGGTCAGGCTAAAATACATATTGTGGGGGAGAGTCAAGATGGCGGAAGGCCAGGTGACCACATTTTGGGGAGTTCCCTGAAGAGAGCTGAATTTCAGCAAAAAAAAACCACTACAAGACCACCGTGAACACCCATGAAATCAGCCTGAAATGTGATATTTCCCACTTCTGGACTGCCACGAGAGACAAGGAACATCGACAAAATGGTAGAAACAAATAAGAGGGTCTGGAGGCTTGCCCCCAGAGACAGGGGAGTGGGGGAGGAAGCCCACAGAGCTGAACCATTGAAAACAAATACCCCCAAATGAAAGTGCTCTGTGAGTGAGGAATAACAGCAGATTATGGCCTGAATCGGGCTAGACAGAAACGGGAACACAGCGGAGCCCGGGGCACAGCAAGGAGACTTTTTAAAATTTTTTCCCGCCGCCTGGTGCCCCCGCACCGCCGCCACCGGAGCCGCCGCAACTGCCACGAAAGCAGCGGGAGTGGATTCTATTTTTACACCGCTGCCCTTCTCTCCCGTTTCTCTCCACACCGTGGGCTGCGCAGACCCCTGCCCCCAGGGAAGGCGTTTTTACAGACTTGCGTGGGACCGGAGAGGCCGCGGGTCCCAGGGCGCAAAGTCGCGCGATCCAAAAGGAGTTGTGGCTTTGAGGTGCGGGAGTGAAACGACAAGCATGGGCGGGGGCAGAAATCAATACAATGTCTGCACCAGCCCGGCTGTGACAGACTGCCAACCGGGAGGCTGGAAAGAGCCCCTCCCTGTGTAGAGGCTCTCTCTGGGAGGGAGGTCTGGGCGCAGACATCTTGCTCCGACCTGACTTCCACAAGAGCTGAAAAAAGACATAAAAGAACAACGCTTCGCTACCAGAGAATTGTAACCTGATAACCTGGTTACCATTGAGACAGGCCTCTAGCAAGGGGGCCGAGAGACAGCCTAGGTAGAAGGACTGAAAGGGAACGGCACGCCCCGCCCCCAGAAAGCAAGCCAGAAGCTGAGGAGGACAACACTCCAATGCAAAACCCCAAATCATGGGAAAGGCAATTTATTAAACTCCTGGCACTGACTACAAGTACCAAAAGCCCTACAACTCATTGATACAGTTTTCCACCTCATTTACTTTTTTAAACTTTTTTCTATTTTTACTTTTAAAGCTTCCACTTTAAGCTTAAAAATACATTCCCACAGTTTTTCTTCTGTCAATTTTTAGCCCCCTTCATATCACAACGTGATACCCAATACAACACCCCATAACATTTATTTTTTTTATTCTTTTTTATTTTTTTTATTTTTTTCTCTTTTTTACCCTAAATTTTTTTCAAACACACCCCTGTATTTTCTACTTTTGTTGTTGCCTCTTGTTTCCCTGTTCGCTCTCTCTGTTTTTTCCCTTTCTTCTCTCCTCTTTCCTTTATTCTCTCTTTTACGTGTACATGTAGATACAAGCTTCAAGTCAATCCCACATCCCTATTCAATACTACCCCTATATACAACCAGTTCTAATCCCCCTATAACTTTTGAAAGTGGGCTCCTCCAACAATAACAACAAGACAGACTCGGGAGCGTCTG
>PITA01017575.1:19364-43053 GCA_004023965.1 Spilogale gracilis | reverse complement strand
CCCGCTCCTGGGCACACACTCTCTCTCTCAAATAAATAAATAAAATATTTTTTTAAAAAATGACATTCTTTTTGTGTTATTCTTTGATTTTTTAATTTCTTTTATTGATTTTTAAAATCTTATGTTGTCTACTCTGTACTATGGAAAAGGGAGATTAAATTCTGCTGTATGTCACACAGACCTTCTACTTGACATAAAATCTTGCCATTCTTTTTGGTTAAACCAACAATAGTTTTTACATTATTATTATTCTGTAAATATTATTCAAAATCGATCTTCAAAAGGTACACTGATTATATTTCTTTTCTTGCTCAAGATTTTTCTTTTTCTTTTTTAAAGATTTTATTTATTAATTTGAGAGAGAAGCAGACTCCTCACCAAGCAGGGAGCCTGACATGGGGCTGGGTCTCAGGACTCAGAGATCATGACCTGAACCGAAGGCAGACACTTAGCCAACTAAGCCATCCAGGCGCCCCTCAAGCTTTTCCTTTCTTCTGCAGTTTAATAAAAGTGTCTATTTCCTGACTTTTCCTTTTTCTATGTCTCTATCACAAATTTATCTCTACATCTTCAAAGAATCAAATATTCTTTTCACTACACAAAAACACATTAGACATCCAGTAAATTACATTTGAGGGGGGCTTTCCCTTATTAAACACTTTCATAGTCATGTTCTAATCTGGACTATATTTTTTTAGTGTCCAAAATATTTAAGTAATGCTTAAAATCAATGAAAAGAAAAGAAACATAAAAAATGTGAAAAGGCTAATCATAAAAGAGGAAGACAACGGCCATTTAACATGTGAAAGTTTACTCCATTTCATAGGTACGGGCAAAATTAAAAAACTTGATGATTCTAAGTTTATTAAAAAGTTGCATTGATACAAACTTTTGGGGGAGTGTATCAGAATCAAATAAAGTTGCAGACACACATGACCTATAACAACCCATTAGAAGTTACACATCCTAAATGAACTCTTATTCTTATGTATGAGCAGATGTGTAGACTTCACACCTTTGGCAGCATTGTTCTTAATGACTCTTAATGAGAATAGTTGTGATGTCCATCAGTAGGACAACGGATAGATAAATTACGGTGTGGAATGCCATTCCATTCAGGGGAATGCAGGACTGCAGTGAAATTAATGAAGTACATATCTATATGGATGAATCTCATTTGGCAAATGCCAAGAAATAATAAAATGCCAATTGCAATACAGTAATTATTCCTATGAGAAAAGTGTTGGGGAGGTGATGCAGTAGGAATACATAGAGGACTTTAACTGCATTTGTATTTTCTTTCGAATTAACATAGTGACTGCATTATATTATTTATACTTCTTTATCTGAAATATTTATAATACATGGAAAAAAACTGAAGTCAAATAAATCACTGGAGAGCATATTTGGTGTGATTTTTTCAGTGTGTAGAAATTGCTGATTTCACTGGTTGTAGGGTCCCCATTGAATGCTTCTCCAGGAAAAAGATAAAAAAAAATGTTAATTGACAAGGCAGGGGGAAAAAGGGGAGGGAGGGCTAACCACTTGATTTTCCTCCTTCTCTGTAAACTCCTCTTCAAGGCTTGATGTGTTTGGATGGCGTTTGGGGCTCAGTCTCCCGGCTTGGTCTGAGGCTGTTTTGCAGTTTCATTTTGCCTGGAGGAAACTTTATGCCTGAGAGCTCACGAAACTTCAATTAAATATCTGACTAGAAAGGTGAGCTCTGAATATGTCAGTCTGTCATTGTAACTAGGAAACACCTTCAGAAACATTCAGCCTTCTGTAACCCAATCTTGCAGACCCATGTGGAAATGTTGAAGGCTTTCCCAGATTTGAACCAACTTTAAAGCCGTAGGACTTTGGCTTGCTAATTAGGCTAAGGTATTCTGCTAGTGATGTTTATTAAACAGAATTTCTTTAAGAAAAAGTTAAAAAAATAATTTCTAACTCAGTCCTGATGCTTCTGCATATGTTTCATTTTTAATTAGACACAACTCTGCTTTGGATTGTCAATATTTTCCATTGCAGTGATTAGGGAACCGCGACCTGCCCACGAGATAAAAAGCACTGGCGTCAAGCACCCCATCCCATCACAATATAGGCATTGCATTCTGTTACTCTGTCTACCATTAAAAGGAATTCTTTGGGGGTCTGCAGTGAAGTCGATGGACTGAACATGAGAGTTCTTGAAATCATTCCCAGCTTCACTAACTCACTGTCTAGTGGTGCAATAAGTAACCGGGTCTCTCCGCTACACGTTGTAAAATGGTAAAATGTTTACGGTACTCACGATGGTATAGTAAGGCTCACTAAATGTTTAGGAATTCCGACTAATAAGCTGCCTTTTTTCTAAAGCCTTCAAGATACTAAAACTAATTAGGTGCTATCTACTTATTAAGTGCAAGATGATGAATGTTTTTCCTGAGTTTTAAAATTCTGGAGAAGAAATGTTGAGCCCTAATTATTGTTGGCAGTGAATACTATATGTGATAAATAGCATGGAGAAACTTTAAATTATTATTGTAGCAGATTTTAGCTATTTCACCAGTGGGGCTGGGGAAAGGCATCTAAACTGAGAGGTACAACAAACATAAAGACATACTGAGATATCTCAACTTTCAGGATGGACCCCAGGATGGACCCCAGGATGCCATGTGAATTGAGACAATGGAGAATGGTAACTTTCTTTATGAGCTAATTTGTGTCTAGAAAAGCCAGTTTCCAGAAGCATAGTGAATCTAGCTTAGAATCTCACGTTTCAGGAAGACATTAAATCTGCCCTTTGGTTGAGAAAAGAATGGCTATGGATTTGGAAGAGAAAGAAACACTTCACTCATGATTTCAAAGCGTGACTCCCCCAGATTTCTAGAATTATTCCCTAAAATCTGAAGAGGGTCAGTCATTGAAGCAATAGTCTGGAGTGCTTTCTTTACAAAAACTTCATTGGTATTATCTCTCAGCTCGCAGTCTGATCTTATCAATACCCACTCTCCCTCCCAGAAACAGATTTGCTTTAGGGAGAGACTTTTCCCTTTCTATGTCCAGGTGCATTACACCATGGCCTGCCTTATCCATTATAGGGCATAACTTAATAGCACTAAGAAAACCTGCATTTTAGTGATCGGCTATATCTGCTAGATAAGCCAAAGAATGATCATCCTTTAAATTATAAAGTACTTTAGAGTTTAGAAAGCATTTTCATTCTCTGCTGATTCCAGCCAGAGACCAAAGATCCATTTTTTTAACAGTAATTTCATCAGACGTAAGCTTATTTGTCCTTTTCAAAATGTCTTGTGTATGATGAGAATGGTCTATGACTCTTTGAAGCTTCGGTTCCTTTCATAAAGTTTTTAGGGAATCGAGAAACCTTGAACTCCTGTTTGAGACCTGTATTATTTTGATTCTAAGTAAATGAAAGACAAATTTATAAGGCTTAAGCTCAAAGGGAGTGATGTATTTGGTTTAAAAACCAAGCTGCAGGCTGAGAAAGGATACCACTGAGCTCAGAAACATCTGGAACTAGGAACTTGAGTGCCAATAGAACATTCCCCGGTCTCTCATTTTTGCTTTTCTTTGAGTTCCAATTTCATTCTCTCTCCTTTTAAGTCACTTCTAGCACTGTGTGGACTTATGTTGTCTTTGATTTTTAAAAAGGTTTTATTTATTTATTTATTTATTTATTTATTTATTTATTTATTTATTTATTTGAATGAGAGAGAGAGCGAGAGAGAGAATGCATGCAAACGGAGGAGAGGGAAGAACAGAGAGGGACTGAGTGGGAGGGGGGAAAGAATCTCAAGTGGACTCCATGCTGAGTAAGGTGACACCTATCTTGATCTCATGACCCAGAGATCATGACCTGAGTGGAAACCAAGAGTCAGGCACTTAATTGACTACACCACCCAGGTGCCACTTTAATTTCTAATTTAAAGAAAAAGTGGGGAGTGAAGGCTTTGATATGGTTGGGGGGTGGAAGGTAAGAGAAATAAGAATACCTGACATTCCTAGGAGAATCAGATGGTTGCAGCACAGAGAAGAGCTCACTGAATAAGACCGGTGTTATTCTCAGAAGGAATTGTGTTTGGAGAAGACAAAACTAGGGATGCCCATGGAGAGATGCCATTGAATCCATCTCCATTTGTAATTTCCAAATGCAGAGTGGGGTAGTGATTTTGTTCAAGGTCATGCAGCTCCTAAGTGATAGAGCTGTTACTTAAGCCTAGACTTCTGTCTCCAGACTGCTTGTCCTTCGCCGAGGTCTCACCATGTGAGTTAATCTATGGATTGGCAGCATGTAGCTAAGTGTATGTCACAGGACATTGTAATATCTCTAAGATTCCTTGGGAGGGCACAGGGAAGTTCGATATTGTCACAGGTTTGGGGATGGCCTCAGAGAGCCTGTGAGCAATGCTAGGGAGTCATCTCCACAGTGGGCATTTATTTATTGAACATCTTCTCTAGGACATAGACTGTGTTAGGCTTTTGAATTACAGAAGGGGAAAAAAAGACATTGTATAACCACTTAACTAAGTAATTATAAAACCTTAAATATGCACAAAGGAAAAGTTTGTGATGCTTAGAGTATAGAAAGTAATATAATACAGGATTGTGCAGTTAGGAAGGTTTTCCTTGGAGAAGAACCTAAGATTATCTAACCATGTGAGAAATTAGTTAATTCTAAGACTTGATTGCTAAGTGTGGATAAACACTATTCAGTTTGGTGACTCATACGCTGAACTAAAGACTGAAAGACCTGAATTCGAATCAGAGGAAATACAGTATCATCAGTAAGTGCTAATTAATGTCAGTGTCTGTATCTGTTTCTTTCTTTTTTTTTTTTTTTTTTAAGATTTTATTTATTTGACAGAGAGACACACAGCCAGAGAGGGAACACAAACAGGGGAGTGAGAGAGAGAGAAGCAGGCTTCCTGTCGAGCAGGGAGACCAATGTGGGACTCGATCCTGGGTCTCTGGGATCATGACCCAAGCCGAAGGCAGTTGCTTAACCAACTGAGCCACCCAGGCGCCCCATCTGTATCTGTTTCTTACTGCCATGTAATAAACTAATTCAGTGGCTTAAAACAATACATGTGCCTGCTCGTTGGTGGGGGTTTTGCTGATTTACACTGAGCTTGATGGTGCAGGTCTATTTCAAGCTAAGGATGCAGCTGGGCTTGGCCCCTTCCCACCACTTGCTTCATTTGGCTCCATTTGTAGTCCTTTTGGGGCCCAGCCAAGGGGACAAGAGCCACTAGGGGACCACCTCTCACAGTAAAATGTTGAGATATGAGAGAACAAGCCCAATCAGGTAAGCAAGTGTTATGCTTTTGATTGTGTCATGTCTGCTGGCATCCTATTGGCTGAAGTTACAGGGCTAAGTCCAAAGTCAAAAGGTGGAGAACATTCCTCTCTTCCTCTTGAGGAAATGGGGGTGGTGACAGGGAGGGGTGGAGTGAATAGCTCTAAACAGTCCCATCTACCAGAGTCCATAGATGAAAGTATCTCTAGAAAGTGTATTTGAAAAGTGCATTGCTCTGTGATTCTAGAGGAGAAGCATAAAATACCGTGAGAAAGTGCTGACTTCTAAGAGTGGCGAATATATATTTTTGCCACCAAAGGGAATCAATGGCTTTCTTTTTAAAAATTTATTTTGCTATATACTGAGCTTCTATTCCATCAACTATTATTAATTTTGTGTTAGCCAAGTACTTTGGTCAGGGCTTTCCAGGGAAATAGAACCAATAGGATATATCCAGATATATAGAAAGATTTATTACAAGAAATTTGGCTCATGCAATACGGAGGAAGAGAAATCCTACAGTCTGCCGTCTGCAAGCTGCAGGCCCAGAAAAGCCCGTAGTGTGGGTGCTGGAGAAGCTGATGGGGTAATTCCCAGTCTGAGTTTGATGGCCCAAAAACTGGGAGCTCTAATGTTCCAAACCAGGAGGAGAGAGAGTAAATTTGCCCTTCATTTGCTTTTTTGTTCCATCTTGTAGTCACTCAAGGATTAGGGTTGATAGAGACTCCATGTTGGCCTATGGGTCCCGTTATCACTGCAGCACTGGGAAGAGAGCATTCATTAAAAATGAAATGCCTCATATCTACTCATGTTCATTAACCAAAGCAAATTTCATGGCTACATTAACCTTCAAAGGTGGAGGAGAAAATAAGCTGCAATCTTACCATGCCTGAAAGGTTGAAAGCCAGAAACATTTAGAGAATAGCATGGAGTTCCACAAATATGTGCCCAGGATTAGAATTTCTAGATGATAGGATATATGTGCATGTTTTGCCTTACTGATGCCAGGTGGCATTTCACAATGGCTGTGCCTATCCACATTCTGCCAGCAGTGGGGACAGCTTCGTATTCTCATCAGTGTTCAGCACCATTCAGCTTTCTAATTCTTAGGCTAATCGATGTAAAGCAGTATCTCATTGTTCTTTGATTTCATTTATCCACTTATAAATTATTTTGAATATGACTTCCTATGTTTAATTTTGGATATCCTTTCTCTAAAGCTATATATTTATCTGATAAGTTGCCTTTTGCCTATTTTCTCTTTGTTTTTCTTTCTTCTTATACTTTTGTAAGAGTTCCTTTTATATTCTTGATGTCAATATTTTGGTGGTTTAAAAATGGCAAATTATGTTTTTCCGTTCTGTCACTTACCTATTAACTTTATCCATGATCTCATGTTTTGAACAGAAACTCTTAATTTTGATATAATTTTCATTTGTACTTTCTTTTTCTTTTGTCTTCTGTGTTATGCTTCAGGATTATCTCCCTATAGTTTACAATAACATTTTTCTACATGTTCTTTTATAGAGTGTCTAGCTTTGTTTTCACATTTAGGACTTTAATATAATGAGAACCAATTTTATATATAGTGATATGTGGGGAGAAGTTTCATTTTATTCTGACTTTGAGTTTTCCCAAGGAATCTGCACTTTCCTCCTGAGTTTCATGGTGCCATCTTTATCATATATTAAATTTCCACATTTATACATGTCTGCCTTTCTATTTCTTTCTCTTTTCTCTTTTACATTTAAAGTTAACTTAGTGATTAGTGGATATCTATTCTTCCAAGTAAGTTTTAGAGTGAATTTATTATTAAGTTTTTGAAAAACAGAAATAAATGTTGAATGGTATTAATTTGAATTTGTAGGTTGATATAAGTATAGTTGATGTTCTTACAATATTAAGTTCTCTTATCTAAGGCTGAGGACTATCCCCCTCCATGACTCCAATAGTGTTTTATGTGCTTTATTAAGTGTTTAAATTTTTCTCTACGTAAGTGTTGTTTACTTAGTTTTTATTTAAATTTTGTGTAAACATGGGAACTTGCTAACCTTTCTTATTAGACTTAACAATAGAATAATTCCTACATTTTATGTCTTAAGGCAGATAATATTTTTATAATGACAACTTTATTTCCTTAGTGCCAAATCTTACCACTCTTGTCTCTTTTCCTCTCCTTGTGCTATTGGCCAGGACTTTCAGAATCATGTTAAGCATTAATAGTTTTGGTGGGCATACTGATCTCATTCCCAGTCTTTTTTTTTTTTTTAAATATTTTATTTATTTATTTGACAGAGAGAAACACAGCTAGAGAGGGAACACAAGCAGAGGGAGTAAGACAGGGAGAAGCTGGCTTCCCGCTGAGCAGTGAGCCCGATGCAGGGCTCGATCCAGGACTCTGGGATCGCGACCAGAACCCAAGGCAGCGACTTAATGACTGAGCCACCCAAGTGACCCTCTCATTCCCAGTTTTAAAGGGAAATGTATTAAGGTCTTCTGCTAAGAGTACCCTATGCGGTAAACATTTGGTACATGATCTTTGATCTTTGTGAAGTAAAGGGATTCCCTTCTAATCTTAAACTGGTTGAGATTTTTTTTTTAAGTCTCAGGGCACCTGGGTGCCTTAGTTGGTTGGGCGTTTGACTCCTGGTTTCAGCTCAGGCCCATCTCATGGGTCCTGGGTTTGAGCCCTGTGTGGGGCTCTGCAATCAGCAGGGAATTTGCTTGAAGGTTCTCTCCCTCTGCTCCTCCCCCCACTCACATGCATTCTTTCTCATATTCTCAAATAAAGAATAAATAAATCTTAAAAAAAAAAAAAAAGTTTTAGGGCGCCTGGGTGGCTCAGTGGGTTAAAGCCTCTGCCTTCGGCTCAGGTCATGATCTCGAGGTCCTGGGATCCAGGGAGCCTGTTTCCTCCACTCTCTCTGCCTGCCTCTCTGCCTACTTGTGATCTTTCTCTCTGTCAAATAAATAAATAAAATCTTTTAAAAAAGATTTAAAAAAACCGTAAAAAGTAAAACTTATTAAGTGCGTTTTCTGAATCAAATAAGTCTCGTTTTTAAAAATTTTCAGTCCATTCTATGGCAAGTTAGGCAATGTATTTTCTAATTTTAACCCGTTTGTATTCTTGGGATGAGCCATACCTGGCCATTATCTATTACATCTCAGTACATTGTTGGATTCGGTTAGCTAAAAGTCAAATTCCTTACATTGCTGCAAGGGTCTTAGTACAGCTCATCCCAAGTATCTTTGACTTCATTTTCTTCCACCGTGCTTATGCACTTTATTCATCTCAGTCATTCTGGCCTCCCTACTTGTCCTAGATCCATTAGCCACACCCTCACCCAAGCATCTTTGCATTCGCAGACCCTTCTGCCTTGAAGATTCTTTCTTGTAACATACCCACTCAACATTCTCTACCCACTCTCTTTGCTATATTTTACTGTATAGGCTTTGTATTAGTTTTTTTTTTATTTCAGATTGTTTTTTTTTTTAGTTTTCTGTATTCTTTTTTTTTTTTTTTTTAAGATTTTATTTATTTGACAGAGAGAAACACAGCCAGAGAGGGAACACAAGCAGGGGGAGTGAGAGAGGGAGAAGCAGACTTCCCGCCGAGCAGGGAGCCCGATGTGGGGCTCGATCCCGGGTCTCCAGGATCATGACCTGAGCCGAAGGCAGTCGCTCAACCAACTGAGCCACCCAGGCGCCCTAGTTTTCTGTATTCTTGATGCTTTGGCACTTGTGAAACCACTGACTAGGGGTGAGACTGCCTCTCCTGGACCCAGGCAATTCTGAGAATAAGGAGCTCACCCAAACATGTCTTCCCTGTGTAAACGAACTGATTCAGAGCCTGCACCTCCAAACCACCACCTTTATCAAACTCTCACAGGTCCAGCCAGTATTTCTCCTGCCCTGAGTCAACGTGAATCAGACAACCAGAGACATCACCTATGCCCCAAAGCCCACAGGAATTATTCAAACTAGCGAGTCTTACACTGTCTATTTTGCCCTGCCTTGCTTTTCCCTCAGACACCCTTATAAATGCTGTGGTCTCTGCCCTCTGGTCCCTTCTGTCTCGCACCTGCCCTCCGTACTCTCCCATGTGGCCCAGAATGCCATCTTATGCCTCTGTTTTCCAGGGATCTGTGAGTACAAACTTACTTCTTCATGACAGTCATTCTCACGTTTGCATGTCTTATCACATCTGATGAAAGCAAATCTTGCATACAAAGTTTAGAAAACTGGGGCGCCTGGGTGGCTCAATTGTTAAATGTCTGCTCAGGTCACGATCCCAGAGTCCTGGGATCGAGCTCCGCATCGGGCTCCCTGCTCGGCGAAAAGCCTGCTTCTCCCTCTCTCACTCCCCCTGCTTGTGTTCCTTCTCTAGCTGTGTTTCTCTCTGTCAAATAAATAAATAAAATCTTAAAAAAAAAGTTTAGAAAACTTATTTCTTATTTCTTTTCACTTGGCATGTAATGTACTATAGAGTTTACTCCTTTGTATTGTTTATTATGAGTCTTTCCCAACTAGAATGCAAGTTCCATAAGGCAGGAATTTATCTTATTTTTTTTCTACTTCTATATCTCCATCATCTGGTTTTTAGCAAGTATGGGACCCTTAATAAGTATTTATGAAATAAATGAATGAAACATTAATGAGTAGAAAAACATCTGTACTTTTTCCTTTCTTCTACTGGTTCCAAAACCGGATAGGAAAATGAGCAACAGTCAATGCTTGCATTTTGATATGTATTCTATTACTCAATTTATACGTTGTTTACTTACAGTTGGCTTCATGTTCTCATTTGACAACAACCATTTGAGTTTTTGCTTAGCAGCTGCCTAGTTTGTAGGAGATGCTGTGTTAGGTGCTGGGCAGGCAAGATGGACACAGATAAACCCTCTTCGTCCTTGTCTTCAGGCAGTTTTAAGTCTTCCATTTCTTGATCTCCTGTTTAACATTATATTATAGGCATTTCCTCCTGTTATGAAAACAAGTATCTTATGAAAATGAATTTTAATGGCTATGGAACAGAAGACTTAAAACAATTTTCCGCTTATTACATTGAGCCAGCAGACTTGTTTTGTTTAAATGAGTTGCTTATGATTTAAAAGTGAGCAGTTTAACACAATATAATCCAGCTTTCCAATTGTTCTAGAAGAACAGGAAATTCTAGAAAAACGAGACTACATCCTCTAACTGAACTTCAGCCAAGTACCAGCATCTTATTGAGACTGGGTGTTGGCTTGTCCATAGAATTTTCCTTCATCTGTCTGCTTCATTTATTTACATGAGTGGCCCCTGCTTATTTTAAATTTGTGACCTCTTCATAGAGTATTACATTATATCGATGAACCTAATTTTCTTAGCTGTTTCCCCAAAGTCATTGCTAAATGTTCTCTGTCGTAAGCAATGAACAAATCTCTGTTTATATGTCAGGTTTTTTTTTTCCCCCAAGGGCAAATTCCTAATAAGAAAATTACTAAGTCATAGGGTAAGGATATTTTAATTGATTTTCAAAAAAGCATATAGTTTTCTACTCCTAGTTAGGTACAAGGTTGCATATTTCAGTAATGGTCTACTGAAGCTGCATTTTATAATGTCTTAATCTTTACTAATTTAATAAACAAACATTGTATTTTAATTTGGATTTTTTTGACCACCACTGAGATTAAACAATTTCTGTATTTCATTGGCAGTTATGCAGTGTTATTTGCAAATTGCTTTATTTTAATTGGCCACATATTCATGTTTAGTATGAGCTCTTCCTGTATTAATTATATCAATGATTTTTTTGACATAGCTGCTATAACCATTTATTTTTTGTTTTTTAATTTTTTCTATGTTTTCTTAGATAAATAGAAGTTACTACTTTTAATATTCAAATCAGAAGATATTTCTGTTTTTTATTTCTTATATTCTCTTTTAATTGACTCTATTTTTTCTCCTATGGAGATCAATTAAGTAACACATGTACATTATACATTTTATGATTGAATTTAAACACTTCACTTTTTTTCCCTAGAGTTCACTTTGATGCAAGGTGAGAACTTAAATTTTGTTGCTATTGTCAACTTCTACTATTTTGTTTATTAACATTAGGTTAATATTCTGAAAAATATTTATCAAGTAATTCTCTTTCCCACTGATATGTGTACCTCACTTACTGCGTAATAAATTCTAATATGCATTACAATCTATATCTAAGTGATATGCTTTGTTTCATGAAACTGTCTCTAAATGCTTCAGGCATTTCATTATTAAAACTTCATTTAAAACTATGGGGGCAGCAAAAAGATCGCTGTTTGTTAAGGATTGTGAGGAGAGGAAGGAATGAATGGTTGAAGCACAGATGGCAGTGAAAACAACGACGCTATAATGGGAGACATATATCATCACACTTTTGTCCAAACACATAGAATGTACAGCAAGAGTGAACCCTCATGGAAACTGAATTTGAGTGATTGTGATGTGTCAATGGAGGTTCCTCAGTTGTAACAAATGTACTACTCTCAGGGGGGTTGCTCATAATCGGGGAGGCTATGCATGTGTGTGGGCAGGGAGCATATGGGAATTCCTGTACCTTCCCCTCAATATTGTTGTAAGCCTAAAAATGCCTTCCCAAAATAAAGTCTTAAAAAAACCTTATACTATACGATAGCAGCTGAATCCTGCTTAACACCAATACCTATGATTTCATTTTTTAAACATAGCCATTCTTACTAAAAACAAAAAACAAAAAACAAAAAACTTTTCTAGAGGAAATTTAGAATTTATGATAGAAAATATTGATAAAATTAAAATTTGGTCTTTTGTAAAGATGAACAAAAGCAATGAACTCTTAGCTAGAATAACTAAAAACAAAACCAAATAATAATAACAAAGAGAAAGAGAGAAAAGACAAATAAAATCAGAAATAAAAGAGGAGACATCACAGCAGATGTCTCAGATACAAAAAAAGATTATAAGAAAATATTTGTATATTTTATTTTATATATTTATATATTATATATGTTTATATATTATAAATATCTTATATATTTTATTTTATTTTATTTTTTATAACGGTTATATGCCAAAAAACTGGAAAGCCTAAAGAAAATGGATCAATACCTCGGAACATGCAATTTATCAACACTGCATCAAAGAGAATTAGAAAGTCTGGATAGACCAATGATACGGTTTTAGTTACAATTGCCAGAAAAATGTTGAAAATAGTGATATTACATATCTCTTCCCTGATTCTGGTTTAAATGGTAATAGCTCCATTTTTTGCCTTTAGGAAAATTGCCCATTGGTTTGCCAATATCTTCAAGTTAATCTTTCTCTTCCTAGTTTGTTAATTATCTTTATATGGAGCTGGAGCTAAATTTAAGCCACGGTCTTTTCTAACAACTACAAACACACAATTATATCTTTAAAATTTTACTATTTGGTTATATATTAGTTTAGTCATTTTTAAATAATAAATACATCTTTGCATTTCTGAGCTCAGAATGAATTGTTCTCTTTATGTCATTTAATTTTGTTTACTCCTTTTAAAAATATTTATATTTCTAAGTGAGATTATATAGTATCTTCCCTTTTTCCTTATATTTGTCAGTTTTATGGTTAAGTTACTACTATGCTGATTGTCTCCCTCTTTCTCTCTGTCAGGGTTAGCCTCCCTGAGGAGAACACATTTAAGCAAAGATATAAAGGAAGTGAGGGAGTTAGCTATTGCAGTGACTTGGGGAAAGTGCCGAAGGCAGAGGGACCAGGTGGTACAAAGCCCTATGTGAATAATGTCCTTCAAAGTGCCAGGCAGGAATGTGAAAAGGAACAAAACATCAGTCTTGTTCTTGAGTCTAGCAATGAAAATATATGATGAATTTTTTTTAAAGATTTTATTTATTCATTTAGCAGAGAGATAGAGAGTACAGCGAGGCAGAGCAGCAGGCAGTGGGAGAGGGAGAAGCAGGCTCCCTGCTCTGGAAGGAGCATGACTCTTAGGGCTGGGTCCCAGGACCTGAGATCATGATGTGCCAACTGAGCCACCCAGGTGCCCCAAGCAATGAAAATATACAGATTGTTCTGTTACAGTAAGAAAGCTACCATGGGAGGATAGGCACATAATGTTCTTAGAAGACATAGAAATTAAAAAAGACTTCTAGCCCAGTCTGGAGACAACATCCGGAAAGAACTTCTATTGAATACATTACTTCACGTTGTAGGCTGAGTTGGACTTAAGATTTTAGTAAGCACAAGCACGATCCATGTGAGAATAAAATGCATAAAGGTAATTTAACATTGAGCATAACATGGTAGTAGAAGAATGTAATAATACGAATTGAGATGGGAAAGCCAGGAGGGACAAAATTGAGTTGTGCCCACCTGAGCAGTTTGTTATCTCTATTCCCCCTCAAGAAGCTTTGTAAATTCCTAGAGCTGAGGAAAGGCTCAATCGTGTTCTGTTTTAGAAAAGTGACTGGTTGCCACGTGTAAACGATGGGGAACTTGGAGGAAACAAAACTGACAGCAAGGCGGTCATTTAAGGTTCTTGGTCATCCAGCAAAGGCTGAGGCAGACTGAACGATGTCAGAGAGAAGTGGGTGAGTGAATTAGTCATCTGTTCAGGTGCTAAGGTGAGCAGACACCAATGACTGACTGGTTGGAGAAGGCGGTAATGGCTTGGACTCTGGACCCATTTCCTACATTCCTGGGCTCTATGATTGGGTACAGTGTGACTGCCTTCATCCAGGGCAGTCCCCAGCCCAGGTAAGGAATGCTGGGGAAAGAGCATTTTGAAGGCAAAAAAAAGAAACACATCCATTAAAGACTTAATGTCCAAAGAAAGGCACTGGATTCAAACTCCCAGATGGGTTGTGTGTGTGTGTGTGTGTGTGTGTGTGTGTGTGTGTGTGTGTAGCGGTGAGTTTTAATTCCTTGAAAGTAGCATACATTTTCATAATACGTTGTATCCAAGAGCTTCTTTTATTTTGTATTTGGCACTTAATATATGTATTGTTTATAATAAATTCTAAATATATCCAAAGGGCTAGTCTCATAATCGAATTTCCTGAGGCACAACTCACTCCCAAGAGGTGCTAATAATCTGATAATTTCAGAACTTTAATGCTAGAAATACTGGTGAGAGCAGTTGAATAACTTCTTAAAGACTCTATTAGTCGTATTTCTCTTTTAACTTTTACTGGAATAGAAATTTCTTTCATTATCCTTCTGTCACCCACACATAAACCTTCCTGTTTTAGGAAGCCTTCAACAATGACCTTTTGATGTGCTATCATTCAAAAGACAAACTTATCATATCTAAAAGTATCACCTCAATCATGTTGCTTCATGTAGGAAGAAACTTGCCCCTGATTTTTGAAAGAAGGTTAAATGAAGCCAGAAGGCTACTGTGTTCTATCTCATTGACCTCCCCCTCAGGCTCTTCTTTGAGTCTTCCCACTGGGTTGAATCAGTACTTCTCATTATGTGAGCCCTCAGATGTGAAAGAAGCAGCAGCCTCTTTCAAGTAGGGAAGTATGCAGGAGAAGCTGATGTTTGGGGCGGTAGGGGACAGGCTGCCTAGGAAGGGGTGGTGAGCCTGAGCCTGCTGGGCCTCAGGGCACCCAAGGCTAAGCAAGGCCCCCCCAGGGGAAGAGATGAACCTGAGGAAAAGGGTGGACAGGGTCAATGTGACAAAAGAATGGCAGGATTTTAAAGGCAGGATGTGATCGTGTAGGAAGCTTTTCTGAGTGCAGTTCCTAGAATTAACAGCTCTGACAAAAATTCAAACTGAACCACTCTTGGGTATCTGCAAATATCTAGGAGAATCTGAACATGGTTTGGTTTATTTGATTTGAAAATTGGTGAAGTGCTGTAAGTGGTTTCCTGATGGAAAATCTCCAGTATTTGTATCAATCATGTCACTGTCACTGATCCATTCCGAAAGATTTTTTTGTTGTTGTCACCATTGTTATATAGCATTAGTTCTTGCTGGCTTTTTGTGCACCAGATGATGTAAAAAAACTGACCAAAATCATACCATCCCATGAAAATTCTGAAAAGAATGATAGTTTCCACTTATAGAGAGTTGCTGTGTGTCAGATACTGAGTACTCTTCATAAGGACACTCTAAGGTAGGATGGTTACAACAATTTTGCAAGCTAGAAATTTGAGCTGATAAAGCATGAAGAAGTTATCCAAGTATTATATGAACTACCATACAATAAAATACTGGCGAAAGGATTCATTGTCTGGCTATGCTTATTCTTTGATTTTTCCCCCTACACCCTACATTTCTAAAGGACAAGTTCAGGTGGTTTTTAAACCTTTGTGGTGAAGCACAAAAAATTCTGGGAACATCAAAGTCAAGCTACGCTCAGAACTTCTGCCTACAATGCTGACAACCTGTATGAAACTTTTCAGCGATATCAACATGCCATAAATACATATATATATATATATATATATATATATATATATATATATATAGAGAGAGAGAGAGAGAGAGAGAGAGAGAGTGCTTAAACAGCTTGGCAGACAAATTCATTTTGGGGTCAGAATTGCATGTCAAGGTTTATATATTAAAGCTTGTGGATAGATAGATCCAAATAGTATGGCAACGTGAGAAGTCATTTGATTAAGTCTTTAGGCTTACACTGGAAAGTTCAAGTGAATATAAAAATGGAAGGGAGAAGGTATTCTAACAGCCCTAAAATTTATAAAAAAATTTTCCCAGCCATGAGACACAAACCTCAAGGAATTTCTACATTAAAAAACACAGAACAGAACCAGACGAACATCTGTGATAACACTGAAAAGGCCGGTAATTTGATGCCCTTTTTACCCCCTATTCTTTAATATCTGATCAGTAATCTGAGGGGTTGTCTTGACAGGGGAGGGCTAATGAGGGGCCAAAGTAGCATCGTGGTCTCTCCTGCAACTTCCAATGGGCACGTCTCCTCGGCATTAATAGTCCCCAGTCTCCTCCCTGCCGGAAACTGTTCAATAATAAATCTACTATTATATTAGTAGGTTCCTTTTGAGCTTAACAGCTCAAGCTGCTTATCAAAGTGTTCTCCCTGAGCATATACAGTTTTTCTTTCCTGCTATGTGTAGCCTTATTAGTATTCTCACCACACTTCAGGTGGCCAATATTCTCTCTGCAAAGGAAGTATTGATAAATACAGTTTTCTTCCTTTTCTTGTGTAGGGGAGGAAAAATTTCCCTTTCTACCCTTCCAGGTTCTTTGCAAGTATAATCAGATGGATATAAAACAGATTAACTGTTGAAATAAAAAATTTAATTTCATATGTGCAGGAACTCCAAAGATAGGAGATGTCCTGACAGTCAGACAATTAAGATTTTCCTAAACTAAAGGGGAGGGATTAGGGGTCTGGAAGTTCAAAGGCAGAGAAAATGTTCACAGGGAGATGGGTAGAGCCAGAGTTTGCTGAACAAATGCTGGTCGTGCCACTCAGAGACAATGGGGCAGAGAGAGGGAGTGGAACACGTGGGGCCTGCCAGCAAGCCTTAGTTGACCATACCTAGAGGGTACTCTCTGTAGTGCTCTCTAGTGATAGTTCTCTTGCCCAGACTAGGCTATCTGAATTTTAGGCAGTTAAGGGAGAGGGCTCCTTGGGTCCGATTATCTTCAGTTCGAAATAATCCACACACCAAAGTGGAGGACCCTGGGGCAGCCTGCCCTGAGCCTCTTCACTTGTTTCTAGTGACATCTTTCTCCCGCAATGATGTATCTCTGACTAACAATGGAGACTGGTTGGGCGCCTGGGTGGCTCAGTGGGTTAAAAAGCGTCTGCCTTTGGCTCAGGTCATGATCTCAGGGTCCTGGGATCAAGGCCCATGTCTGGCTCTCTGCTCAGCAGGTTCCCTGCCTGCCCCTCTGCCTACTTGTGATCTCTCTCTCTGTCAAATAAATAAATAAAATCTTAAAAAAAAAAATGGAGATGGGCGATTCCTCAATTCCCTTCTGATCCAAAGGACACTAATTTGAAAGGAAAAGGTATGGATGTCCCACCATGCTGTGTGCAGATGGTAAGTAATCAGAAGAATATTCAGCTGAGGTGATCGTTGTCTTCACCAACTTAAAGCAAGTGTGCTTAGAGGTGTGTGGAGTGTGAGGAGGGGGAGGAGTGAGGCCCTGTTCAATCTCATCAACTCTTGGGAACTGGCGGCAAGGGCCTCAAGGCTGTGAGACATTGGGACCTGGAATGGCACACACTCTGTATTTGCATAGGATGCCAGCGGAGGTGGCAAGCCTGACTCCAGGAAAAAGCATCAGGCCAGGAAAAGGGGGTGGCCCTGTCTGCCTGTCCCAAAAGTTTTCTGCAGAGATATCAAATTCCCAACTCCAAGCCCAAAAAAGTCAAACAAACAAATGAAAGCAAAAATACTTCTCCCCTCCCTTCCTCTGCATTCTGGCTGCTGAGGCAAAGCAAAGTCCAGCAAAGATAAATTTTCCCTTCTTCCTCCATGTTTACTGGAAGGTCGAACAAATGGTCCACATCAACTGTGGCCTGCTATAAAACTCATCTCTAATCCCAGTGCTGGGAAAAAAAAAAAAAAACCTCTCTCCATAAAAATGAACAAACAGAAGAAAAGGTCAAACATAACAAATAAACAAAATCTTAGTTTAAATTAATACATAATTTAATTAATTATTATTAATTAATAAAGATAGGGAGTCAAACAATTTTATTACTTTTATAAAGAGGTACTGTAAGAAAAGTTAGAAAAACTTTAGAAAAATCTCCCATCTGTAAGCTCATCAAAAGTCAGTAGATATTATACCAATGATATCTAACAAAAAAGGAAAAAAACTGGAGTTAAAAAAGGCTTATGGTTATCATTGCTACAAGAATATGACTAACAAATTAAAAAATATGATGATAGCAATTGAAAGCATATTGGGATGGTTAGAAACTTGAATCAGAGAAGGAGAAAAGAAGCACAAAACCACATCTCTAACTTCTGGTGAGAAAAGGAGGCTATAGTCATTAGTGTTCTTCACTAAATGTTTCTTATTCTCTGCCACAGTTTCTGGATAAAAACCAAGAACATCCAGTTAAATTTGAATTTCAGTTAAAACAGTGAATTTTTCAAAAATATCAATATGTCTGAAATACTGCATGCAGACACACTTAACCTAAATTTTTTGATTTCTGTGAAAATCATATTTAACTGGGCATCCTGTATTTTTATTTGTTAATTGCCGGCAACTCTACTCCATCTTTAAGGGATGCTAGAACTGTGTTTGCCTGCTTCCTGAAGACGGTAATTAAACCATGTTACTTGCTGTGGTGTGTGCAATGACTGTGGAATGGCTTTGAGTCACTGAACACTGAAGGGATTGAGCCAGTGAACAATCTGATGCAGTAGAAGCCCCAGTCAACCCACCCTAACCATTTATCTTGAGGGAGAATAAACCTTTGTGAATTTAAACCACTAAAGCAGGAGATTTTTGTTATTGTTGCACAACCTAACCTATCATGACTAGATGGATCATGACTGAATACATTAAGTAAAGATCACAGTTGGGAAAATAGATATGCATATATTTGATATTGAAACACACTTCCACTCAGAACCTACTGGCCGAAAATAGTCACGGGCACCAATCAAGAAAACAGGGTCACAATCCTACTTGGAAGTGGAGAAAACCAGTAATGTGGTGAACAATAGGAATATATATACACAGAGAAAAACACAGCAGGAAAGGGAAAAAATATCTCTAAATGAAAAGGTTTAGAAATTTGATAGCAGGGCACCTGGGTGGTTCAGCTGGTTGAGTATCTGTCTTTGGCTCAGGTCCTGGGACTGATAGCAGGGCACCAGGGTCCTGGGACTGAGCCCCACATCAGGCTCCCTGATCAGCGGGGAGCCTGCTTTTCCCTCTCTCTCTGCAGCTTCCCCCGGTTTGTGCCCTTAGTCTCGCTCTCTCAAATAAATAAATAAAATCTAAAAAAAAGAAAAGAAATTTAAGAGCAATAGTAAAAGTAAATGAAAAGCAAATGTCTAAATATTAACAAATATATACCAATAAAACAATAAATAACATTAGAAACAAAGGACAAAAGTTATCTTTGGTATGCAAAAATATTTTCAGAGTGCTTCCAGTATTATTGGTGGCTATCCAATATCCATTATTTTGTCCTTCATTATGAGAAACTTGATCTTACTGATTTATTTTGGAGGTGAAGTATACTTCTGGTTTTCCTTCCCACCCTCCTTTTCAGACAAGGGTTGCCAAGTGCCATAGCTCTGACCAGTAAGAAGTGAATGGAGGTCACAGGCTGTTGGGGGAAGGCTGGAAGGGTGTGTGTAGAGGGGTGTGGTGGGGGGAGCCTGCAGGGGTGTGCAAGGGGGAGGTTGGAGGAGTGGGCTCAAAGAAAATGGAGCAAACTCAGCAGGCACAAGCTTTTTGCTTTTGCCCTTTCCCCTTTTTATACCTAGAGCACCTTTCCTAATGCTGGAGATGGCACAGACATTTGTGACAATAGGGAAGTAAGCAAGAGATCAAAAGCCCTGGGCTAAGGATAGATGAATGGAAAGAAAGGAGCCTGGATGTGGACTTCTTTTTATATGAAAAAAATAAAAAGATTTTTTTTTTTTTTGTTAAAGGCGCTGAATGTTGGATAGTCTTTTAAATGAAACCAAATATAATCTTTAACAGATACACAGATCAAAAAGAAATACTTTTTTTGTAAAAGATTTTATTTTTAAGTAATCTCTGTATCCAATGTGAGGCTCATGGGACTCGAACTTATAACCCTGAGATAGAGTCACATATTCTACCAACTGAGCCAGCCAGGTGTCCGAAAAAGAAATACATTTAAAACACCAAATTAAAATGGGCATCTTTGCCTTCACAAAGGAAAACTAAAATTTGTAATACAATGAGAAAGTATCTTATATTGATAATAGCAGGGTCTTGGGGGATTACAGCTTGTAATTGGGAGTATAATATGGTACAGAGCTGGTGGAGATTGTTTTAGGGAGAACACAGGAAGCTTTTTACAATGTGCTTAAGTTTATGAGAAACAACCCCATTTCTAGAAATTCACCCTATGGATGTGCTCAGGACAGGTATGAAGAGAATGTTCTGAATAACTTCACTGTAATCATGAATATCTGAAAACACATTGGCCAAAATAAAGGTTTGTTAAATCAATCAAAATAATTTTATCAATTTAAATTTATTATAGAATCTTATATATGAATATATAAATTAGCTAAAGTTGCAATTACCATGACTGAATTAACATACAGAAATCCATGATAAAGATTGTTTATATCATCAATAATACACACACACACACACGCGCGCGCATATATGCAATATTTTTTACCGCACACAATGATACTGTATGCAACTTGCTGTTTAAAATTAAACATGATTAAAAAAATAAAAATTAAATTAAATTAAATTAAATTAAACACAATACCCTCCATTTTAGTACTTTCACCTTTATCATTCTTTCTTACCAGCTTCCTACAATTCCTAACAGTCTTTTAGGCAGAAAAGTTTTTACAGTACTTCATAGTCTTACCTAATCTGCCTTTTTCTTTGTGCTTATTTCCTTTGCTTTTAAATTTACTTCCTCCTCTCCACCCTGATGTCAATGCAAACCTATATTTTATTATTTTCAAGATAGTTTAGGTGTTTGACCCCTAACTCTTTTATACCTCTAGACTGTAGAGTATGGCAGAAGATAAAAATTAAGCTTTCTTTTTTTATTCCTATTAACATATTAACGCAATTTCCCTTGCAGTCCACTGAATGGAATCTTTGTGTACAACTCTTGGTAAGGACATATGTTAAATTGGCCGTACATCTGGAAATTCAGAAATCTGAGTGGAGTAATGTAACTGTCCAGGGTTTCTACTAGGGGACTTTAGACAGCTATATCCTTGGTCAGAATCTTCCATCAACATTTATAAAATAAAAATATCCCTTGTTTTTCACCCCTTAATGTCACATGTGATAGATAGCATGCTAAATAGCTTTATTTGACTGGGATTGTCAAAACAAGATAAAGGATGGTTCATTTGAACAGATCACGTTGTGGTAAAACTTCCTGTCTCTCCAGTAACTACCTTTCCTAACTCAATGCTAAAGGCGAAGTGATGCAGTAGAAGGATTGATGGAAAATAATCAGAAAAGAAAGAACAAGGCAAGATAAACTAAGGGAAAACAAAAAAGATCTGGAGCACCTGGATGACTCAGTGGGTTAAGCATCCCACTCTTGATTTGGACCCAGGTCATGATTTCAGGGTTGTCAGATGGAGCCCTGTGTGGGGCTCCATGCTGGGAGTGGATTCTCTCTCTCTCTCTTTCCATCTGCCCCACCCCTACCTCATATGCACACATGCGTATTCACTCTCTTTCTCTCTCTTAAAGTAAAAAAAAAAAAAAAAAAAAAGCCTATTCCTAAGGATGCCTTTGGTCTTTGAGATGCTTACATGGTCTTTGGATCAGAGAACTACAAGGCTAGGCTTGAGAAACAGCCCAGACAAGATGGCTGCCACGGGAGTGACACCAACTGGACTCATCCGGGTACATTCAGACCTCCCTGTTTATTATTCAGAAAACACGCTCTACTAAAATGTAGTGGTGTTCTCATTTTCATTTTTCTGTTCATTTCCAGTTTCATGACTTAACTTTTGACTCCCGTGTAGCCACAATTCTCCCTCTGGCCACAGAGGTCATCCACACAAGGGTGAGGTGACACCATGAGACATCATTTAGAAGTCCTCTCTCTAAATGAGACCACTGCCATTGTCCCAGTGAGCCCCAACAGCCGAGGTGTGAGGGACGCGCTGCTTTTGAAGTGGCTGAAAGGTCATATCTTCCCAGACGAGGCTTTCTGAAATTATAGCCTGGGAGGAAAATGGCTGCGTGCCAATTCTAATACATGTTCCTCTAGTCTCAGAGGTCTAGACGATAGAAAAAAAAATAATAAATGTACCTTTGATCACTTCTCTTCTTTTTCCCTTTTGCCTTATTATTTTATTCTACTTAGGAACTAAAAGGACTTCTTATAACCAACCAGGGAGAAAATGATGGTTACAGAGCAGTGCCATTTTTCATGTGAGTTTTCATGTGGATTTTACTAGCTTCAAGATTAAATTACTACATTTTAGATAACCAAAGGAATAAATAAAATAACTATATTTGTAGTGTTCAGGCAGTATTTAGGGGTGCCTGGGTGACTCAGTTGGTTAAGCGACTGCCTTTGGCTCAGGTCATGATCCTGGAGACCCAGGATCAAGCCTGGCATTGGGCTCCCTGCTTGGCGGGAAGCCTGCTTCTCCCTCTCTCACTCCCCCTGCTTATGTTCCCTCGCTAGCTGTGTTTCTCTCTGTCTAATAAATAAATAAAATCTTAAAGAAAAAACTACTAAATTTAATTCAGTTGTCATTTTCTATGGCACTACCATATGACCAGACACTGTATCTCGAGGAACAAAGAATAAATAAGACATGATTCTTGCCTTCTTGAATATTTCAGTTTGGTAACTTAAGGGAAAAATGTTAAATTGAGAATTTTATATATTAGTTAAATATGAATGTTCATGTTGTTTCACAGTACCCACTAAGAGTCCCAGACCAAGAATATTAGGAACCAAATGAACCCACATTATAAAATGGAAGATCATATCTGTGGAACTTGTAAACTGGGGGAGTCAGAGTCAGTTATGCCAGTATTTGGAAAATTGACCATTTATTTAAAAGTTAAGAATCCATTTACCCTATGACCCAGTAATTCCTTTTCTAGTTATTTATCCAATAGGAAAAAAAAAGCAAACATATGTCCACAGCTCAGGAAAACACTCTATTCATCCTCTCAGACTGAGATATTTTAGTCATAAGTTACCAGCGATTTTATTGCATAATTTCTAGGAAATGAATGTATACGAATGTTTGTAATAGCTTTATCCATAATAGCTAAAAACCGAAAACTGAAATATCTGTCAACATGTGAGTAATAAACCAATGGTAGTATATCCATAAGTGGATCACTAGTCAATAATAAAAAAATGAACAAACTCCTGAAAAATGCAAGAAAACACAAATGGCTCACGGAAACAGGATATTAAGAGAAAGAAAACAGATGCAAACCTATGATTCCAGGTATATGGCTTTAGAATAGGTAAAAACTAATCAATAATGACACAAAAAGCAGATTAGTGGTTGCCTGGGGCCAGGGAATGGGAATAATTGTGTAGAGATTATCTGCAAGGAGGCATGAAAGAACTCTTTTTTCTTTTCTTTTCTCTTGTTCTTTTCTCTTTTCCTTTTCTTTCTTCTTTCTTTCTTTCTTTCACTCTCTTTTCCTTCCTTCCTTCCTTCCTTCCTTCCTTCCTTCCTTCCTTCCTTCCT